>JAQPPZ010003820.1:0-117440 GCA_028583015.1 Wollemia nobilis | reverse complement strand
CACGAGTCAACAACCAATAATCTTATATTGATAGACATGACTTTGCACCCGATCGGCTTATGTTGATCATCTTAGGCCGACTGACACTCCTCTGCAATCAATAAACTTATATCGACAGACACTCCTCTTCAACATTGGCAAGTTTTTTATTGTTTCAAAGTGATGTAAGTTTAGCGGTACCCACTACTGTATATATACGGGTAGTATATGAGGCGATTTGGGTGGGAAAAATAAAATCATTTATAATTTTAAGGCAAATTGGGTGAGAAAATCAAAACCATTTATAGTTTGAGGTCGACAAATTAAAATAAAAAAATTTTATTTATTTTCAACGACAGGTGAATTTACCCCAAAAAAAGTTCCACCCCGTAATTTTCGGGCGAATGGGCCCTAATGAAATGATCCAAAATTAGCCTTTTCAAGATTTTAAAAATCCTAAATAGAGCCAATTTATGATATTTTGCACTTATGCATAACCCTAAATTTTATCTCCAGACTTGGCTATCGGATTCTTTGTTATCCCTAGTTTCTTTTGTTTGTAAAGTACACTCTTCCTCTACCAACAAGACCTCTTCCATGCGAGTGTCTCCCTATCCTATTCCTCTTGACATTGGGTTTCTCTGCGCTAATGGTGATTCCTCTATTTCCTGGAGTAATCCTCTACCACCCATCACTCGTTGAGGTCCTTCTTGTATTAAGGATGGTTTTCCCCATGTACGTCGCCTTGCAGGATTTGATAAGATTCCCCTAATTCTTGGTAACCCTCACAAATTTCTTGTCCACTTCATATAGGCTAAAGGTGTATCTCCTAGCCATCTAGGAGTAGGGGTTCAAAACCTTCCTCGTCCTCTTCCTCCTATTATTGTAACATCACCTTGTCCTTGTTCATTTCATAGTCGAATACCTCATCTGCTTCTTGGTTGAATCCTTAGGGGTCTTTCCCTATTCCTTCCTCCCATTGTTTGGGTATCAGGAGTTATCTCTACCAACTCAATGTTGGCTAGTGGATTTCTGCTTCTTCTTGTACTTGGTGATAATTGTCGTAGTGCCCAGATTCTATGATCCACACATGCTATGTGACGTCTCCATATTATTTCCTTGAAGTTTCTTTGTGGAGATGATGTTGCTAAAACCTCTCTATATGTGTCAAAAAAGTTTGTCTAAGAACTTGAGTGATTATGATTCTCTTCTTGTTGTTCCACCCAATAAGTTGGTAAATTCATCATTCTCTCTAATATTTTTACTTCTCTCCTTTATTTTCTCAACTGTTGATAGGCTATTATATATGCTTGTATATCAAGATTGGTTTGATTTCCCTGTGGTCTCCTTATTTTTCGTTGCATTGTTGTACATGCTGGGGGATCATGATTACCTCAAGGATTCTAAGGGTTTTCTGAATTTTTTTTCATTATCACTGCTTTCTATACTAGGTTCCATTACTAGCCAAGGCATTACTTTGTTACTGGAGTCACTCAAATCCAGTTGTATATTACCTTGTGATTCAGGTGATGTAGTTGCCTCTTCAATTTCTCACCAAAGCATCTATGCATCTTCATTTATCATTGGTGGATCACTTGGTGGTACCTATGATCTTGTGCTTGTGCCACCATTCCCTCCACTACTTCTTGGAGTTAGTATCTCAACCTCCTCAGGTTCCCTTTCAAGCTCTTGTAGCCTAGCTACCCTTTGTTCCTCCAACCTTGGTATTGCGCCATCCAATTCCTGGATGATTTGCTATCTCAACATTGCATTATGACCTCACAAAATTTGATATTCTTCTTGTAGTTGTTGAGTCTGTAACTACATTCTCTATTGTAATAGCCCTATCTGAGCCAATGCAGTAAGTCCAACCAATTCTTTATCAATGGTATCATTCTTGTCTTCCTCCAAAACTTCCATTTCAAATGTGTCCACTCTATCTTCACTATACTGCTAGCCATATCCTTCTTCATCCTTCCACTTGCTGGGGTAGTTCTCTCCTTTCTACCTAAGGATACATATTATTTCTACTTACTGGGGTTGCTTCTTCCCACCTTCCCCTAACATTGGATAACAATACTATCTCATGATGTCCTCTTTCATTTGGATGAATCCATTCTTCATCTTCTTCTTCAACTCACTCGATCCCATTAGCAAATATGACATGTACTCGTAATATTATTATTTCTCCAGGCCGAGGTACCAACTCTTGTTGTTTTATGGTTGGTTGTGGTTCCTCCCCTTCTGTAAATAAGTGTGTGATTCCTGTGTCAGGATCCTCTTGTGATGGACCTAGATCATTTTGAGCTTCTATTTGAGCTTTTGCTCATATTTTTCATTCAATTTCTTTTGAAGAAATGAATAAGTATTGTACCTTGTAAGGTTTCAACATTGAACCATTTACAGTATCGGGTACCTCTATCCCATTCAAGTTTTGTAACTTGACTACTCCATTATTCATTACTTCAACTAATTTATAGGGACCAAGCCATAACGTATTCATCTTACTGGGCTTGATTTCCTACTTCCCGTTAAAATTTAGAACCAAGTCACCTGGACTAAGTTCTAACTTCCTCAAATGTTTGTCATGCCACACCTTATGTATTTTCTAAGCTACCTCAATCGCCCATTGTGCCATGACTCTTCTTTCATCCAATTTGATCAGTTTTGTCAATCTCTCTTCCAAATTTTCTTGATCGCCCAAGTGATGCTCTATCGCGACTCTCAAACTTGGTATCAAGAATTAAATTGGAACCATTGCTTCTTGTCCATACATTAATTGGAAAGGTGTATGCTCTGTTTTAGGTTTAAAATTTGTTCTATATACCCATAAAACATATGGTAGCCTTTCCTCCCAATCTGATCCCTCTATTCCATAGGTTTCATACATAGTAGATACCAGGACTTTATTTGTTGCTTCTTCTTGCCCATTCACTCTAAGATAGTACGGACTAGATAGTGAGTGCAAAATCCTGAACTCTGTCGTTAGCATTTTTATGATCTCATTAACAAAGTGTCCTCCTTGATCACTTGTTATTTGTATTGGAATACCAAACCTTGTGATTACCTATTCATACAAGAATCTCATTGTAATTTAGCTGAATTATTAGGTATTACTTTTGCTTCAACCCATTTTTTTAGGTATTCTATTGCTACTACAATATATCTACACCTCCTTTATTGAGATGTCTTCAATGGTCCTACAAAGTCCAATTCCTACCATTCAAATAACTCTTGTGGTTGCGATGGATGCAAGGGCATAAAGTCCCTCTTTATCGACTTTCATGCCCTTTGGAAAGTATCACATGCTTTCACATACTCCTTTGCATCATTATATAATGTGGGCCATCATAGTATTGCTAGCAATATCTTTATAGCAGTAGCATCTAGTCCCATATGCCCTCATGCTAAGCCTGTGTGAGCCTCTTTCAATGTTGCTTTGAATTCTTCCTCCATCATACATATTCGTAGGATACCATCACTTCCCATTTTATACAAAAATCTTGCTATTATCTAGAAAGGTGATGACTTCATTATTACTTTCTTTTTCTCAATTACCATTATTTCTTGTGGTAACTCTCCTGTGGATAGTTACTAGCCAACCAAATCATACCATGATAAAAGAACATTGATGGTAAATAATTGTGCATCTATAAATTCATCAGGAACTCATGTTCCTATAGGTTCTCCTGATCATATCCAAGACAACTGGTATGCAATCACGTGCTTCTTACCAGGACTCACCACTACTCGAAATACGAACTCCTAAAGGGTGAAGAGCCACCTATTGACTCATCCTTGTATCACTAGTTTATTTATTAAGTACAACAAGGCTTTGTGATTGACATAGAAGGCAAAGGGATTTTCTAATAGGTAATGCCAAAAGAGCATCGTATGCAATATTTTACATTGTAATCACAATGAAATCTAAGACAAACTCTTGGTAAGCTATCACCACTTGTTGTGTTGTCAAGACTCCCTTTGTCTCGATACCATTCTGGTTAGCACCATATAATCGAAAGCTCAGTGCCCATAGATATGGAGTGCCTAGTTCTAGCCATGTTCTTTCAAGTAGCACATTGACATTGGATCCTCCATCCATAATTACTTGTGTCAATTTGTGCCCTAGGATCTCCATATGAACTAATATGGGTTTCCTTCCCACATCAATCATTAATATAGTTGAATCCATAAACTAATCCTTTCACTCCTCCTGAATTTGTTGGCTCTGCACTTCCATCACCTTATGCGGTTGTATTTCTTCCATCATTGCTTTCTACAATGTTGGAATAGCTTCCAACAGGTTTGATACTTTAATCTCTAACATGGTATCCAAAAATTGTGCTCCCAAATTTTGTACAACTATCTCTTGGTCTGATGGATTTCTTAGTTCCTTATCAGCTGTTGACTCTACTCATTTAGTCTTCTCAACTTCTTATTGCAATATTTTATTTGCTAATTTCCAACACTGCTTTTCCTTTGATGGCTCTAGATACTTATCCTTCTTAGCCTAATTCCTCGTCATGGCTAAAACTGCTTGGGTTTCCTCCTTAACTTGAGGAACCTCAATGTCTAAATAACTAACATTCTACAGGTTACTTGAACTCACCTATTTTTGGAAATTCATTTCTTTGTGGTTCCCCGAACTACACCGTCTACACATATGTGTAGTGCTTGCTTGTGGTGTTTCCTGCCTCTGAGGTGAAGGAAATTTTTTTGCAAAATACCCCATTCCTGGATTACAAAACTGTATGATTGGCCTCCCTTTCGATTCATACTACAACTGGCTTTTCCCTCCTTTTTGATTGCCTTGGTTTGGTCTTCCACCTCGTCTGTTGTTTCTATAACCACCACTTGTTGCTTGTTGCTCGCTTCCTTGGGCCTTCAATTTATCTTCTTTGTCTTGGATTGAAAATACCTATGGATGTACTCTTGCATTGTATAGATATAGCATTACCTCATGTCCCATCACATTATAGATGTGGAAATAGTCATTCCTCAGATACTTCACATTTGTATGACCTTTCATCTTGCATTATGTGCACCAAATATCATTCCTTTCAGGTTTGATATTTTGTTATTTTATAATCTTATCAAAATATTGATGAAATGATGCTACTATCCTTTGGATAGTGTCATCTTATCAACTGTCTAAATCATTAGACTTGGGGTGAGACAAAATTCCTATATATGTCTGTTTTGATTTGCTCTCAAAATTCTTTGCATGCTTCACTACTTCTTCATATGTTTATGATGGTACTTCCTTCATATTTTTATTATACTTTGGAAGCAATTGATCTACAAACCACCACTTTACTATAACATCTTCTAGAGTCATCTACATCTTATCGACTAATTGCTTTAGTCTGTGGTTATAGGATTTCACATCTTCATCATATTTTTGCTTTGTCTTGCAAATTTCAGTGATGATGTCTCCATCATCCTTCAAAGGTCAAAATTATTCAATGAAATTCTCATTTATCTGGTTCCAAGTCTTAAAATATGTGGTATTTTCTCTCTTTCAATACCAATCAATTGTCAATCCTCTCAAGGTAGTAGGAAATAAAGTTACCCAATCATTTGGTCTATCCACACCATTTTCTCTCTAAATGGTTATGCAATTTCCAATGTGTCTTATGGGGTCTTCCTTATCCTCACCTAAAAACGATGCACATATCTGTTTGGTTGCCTTGTTAGCCACATTTAGAGAGTCATCACTATCACTTGAGGTATCTCGTGGAATATTTGATTGATTCCTCCTTGGGGGCATCTTACTCTTGTTGTCGTCAAAAGTGTCAATTCAAGGTATCTTGTTCTATCCCACCACTTGATGACAAAAATATTTTACGTCTTCATCATGACCTCTTCACTTATGTAAGGGAGAGGATCTTGGCCTTTCCCCCTGATACCTTGCACCCTATTACTCTGGTGCCTAAATCATATCCTCTGCACTCCCTTGCAACCCTTCTATTACTTTCTCAAGTGTCACCATCCACTCTCTATCCTCTTACACTTTTTTTATGTTAACCCTTGCCTCTATGCTAGGCAGTTCTATTTCCTCGTCTTCTATCTCTATTAACAACACCTCAAAGTATCCCTTGTATGTCCAAAATTGCTCTATTTCTAGTTCTTGTGTAATACAATCTGAGTTACTTGTGTTTTCTCTTTGAGTAAGCTTTGGAGGTGCTAGAGCAAAGTACAAAAGTCTCCAATGGCTAGAGATCCATTAGCCAAGGCAATGAGGATAGAGGTCTTCTATGGAGAGAGATCCACAAGCTAGAGTAGTGGGGGCAAAAATATTCTAGAAGATCATCAACCAGAGCAAAGGGGAAAGAGTTATCCTATGGATAGATATCCACAAACTAAAGTAAGGGGAAATATTTCTCCTATGGAGTGTCATCTGTGAACCAGCTAGGAAGATAGAGTTCTTCTATGGAGAGAGATACATGAACAAGTTGAGGAGATAAAGGTCTCCTGGATCAAGTTACATGAACCAGAGAAAAGGGGAAAGAGTTCTCCTATGGAGAGAGATCCACAAATCAGATCATAGGGGATTGGTGTCTCCTTTGGGTATAGGTCCATAAACATTATAATATGGAATTGATTCCTGTTGGTTCATCTTTCATACACACCCCGTGAGGAATGAGCATAAAATACCGAGAACACTTATACGGGATAAATCCCACTCACTTTAGGATCTTTTTGGATATCCAAGGTGTGAGTTATAGAGTTGGGTCGAATGTCTATTCACTCTTTTCAGCTTCTGGAATAGTTTCAATGTGGACTGTCTGTTACCTTACAACGGGTTCAACTCTAGTTCAATAATGTTTTTTGGAGTTGGTGGTTATCTTTGTGGGCAATCAGATTTGCAATCAATTCTTTGATCTAGCTCTTTATGCTTTAGCAGATTATGTGAAAGGGTAAATTTTAAAGAAAATAAAAATGGATCTTTTAACGGTAAAATAGAGAGAGTAGGGTAGGGCAGAAAAGATAAGCTTATTTAACCTAGTTGCAGAATCAAAACTACCAATATCAGTTACACTATTCAGCTTCACAATAAACCCAATCAAATAGGAAGGTGTCCAGATTTCTAAAATCACCTTCTACTAAGAGCATAAGATGGAGATAAACATATTTGAAAGAAAATTATAAAACAAAAGGGAAGTCGCGGTCGACTGGTATCTCTCACCAGCATCCTAGCTCGCGTAGTGAGGACAGAGCAATCAGAACTAGACCCGAACCTTAAATATTTAATTTTCTTTAACATATAATGAACAGAATGAAGCCTAGCAGCATATCCAATCTTGATAACATAGATCTACAACATAAGATAGATAAACCTTAGTGAGACGAAAACAGAAGAGAATGCACTTATCACGATCCGAAAGAGATTAGGCTCCTGGCCACGCTATCATAGAAAAACAATGTTACACTCACTCCAGGTCCAGAACAAAGCATTCAAAAAATATTTGCAAGAAATTGCTAAAAATGCACCTTCTTCTAAGTTCCCCCTCATTTTTTTGAGATATACATTGATATTTATAGAGGACTTGCCTCTCTGCAGCATTTTAAAATAAAAAAACCGACTTTCTTGGGAGTCATAAAATAAGCACTGGGAAAGCGGGACAATCCGCCGAAATCTGCCTCTCTGTAGTATTTAAAATATAAGACCATAAAATAAGTACTAAAAAAGAGGGACAATCCGTTGAAATTTTTCTATCTGTGGCATTTAAAACATAAAGCGGACTTTCATGGGACCCACAGAATAAGTACTAGAAAGCGTCGCGATATCGCGACAACTTTGTGCTGACTGTTCCTTTTGTTGCTTTGACCACGATTTCATGACAAGTCGCAAAAATGCGACATGTCGCGATATTGCAACAACCTTCCTCCTCTTGTCCTTTCTCTTGCTGGTAGCCGCAAAAATACAACATGTCGTGATATCGCGACATGTTGGCCTCTTTGTCCTCTTTGGTTGCACTTGGTCACGAAAATACGACGTGCCGCAAAATCGCTACACTTTTCCCTCGCGTAGTTCTTCTTTCTCCATTAGTAATGAAAACGTGACATGTTCTTGCACTTGGCTTCCATCTTCATGTGCTTCCACGAAAACACGATAAGTCACGAAAACATGACATGTCACGATTTCACGACATTTTTCTCCTGCATTGTGCTTTGCTACTTTCTCCCTGCGAAATCGTGACAAGTCGCGAAAATGTGACATGTCACGATTTTGTGACATCTTTCTGTCTTCTCCTTTGTTGCTGCTTCTGACGCGATTCCGCGACATTTCTTTCATTCACAGTTTCTTCGCTTGATTTGTGCTTATCTTTGTCTTTCTTGCCATTGCCTCGCTAGTATGCCACTGTCGGGTTGCTTTTTGCAAAAGACAAAGCAAAAGTTAGAATTTTAATATTATCAATTCAAAACCTAATGTTCATTACACATCGGCTTGATTTTCTCCTTCCCAGCTCATACTCTTTAAAACATGTCACGATTTCGCTACGTTTTCCTTAGCTGCATTTCCCTTGCTTTTGCCCTCGCGAAAATGGAACATGTCGCGATATCACGACGTTTTCCATAAGCTTCACTTTTACTCAGAATATGTCACGATTTCGTGACAATTTTCCTCGACCCTTCTTTTTATCACTATCGGCTGCAAAAATTGAACAGGTCACGATTTCGCGACGTTTTCGTCAAGTTATGTCTTTAATTCAAACTTGTTGCGATGTCGTGCCGATTTTGTTGAGGTTTGGCTCCAACCAAAATGTGTCGCGATATCGCGACATTTTCGTTGAGCTTTGCTTTCTGTCATAACTTATCACAATTTCACGACGTTTTTCCTTGGCACTTCCTTTTGTCACTATTGATCGTGAAAATGCGACATGTCGCGATATCGTGACGTTTCTCTCAAGATTCGCCTTCAACCAAAACATGTCGCGATATTGTGATGTTTTCTCTACTTCGCTATTTTCCTCATCGGACGTCGTGAAACCGTAACAAGTCATGAAAACGCGAAATTTTCCCACTTTGCTTTCTCTCTCCTATTTGAACCGTGATTTCATGACATGCACGATATCACGACAGTTTTTCTTTGACTGCTTCTCTTGCTACCTTCGACCACGATTTCATGACAATTCGTGAAAATACGACATGTCGCGATATCGTGACGATTTTGGCACTTTCTTCTGGTCAACTATTTTTGACCGCGATATCACAACACATCGTGATTTCGCGACATTTTCCCACTTTGCTTTCTCTTTCCTCTTTGAACCGTGAAAATGCGACATGTCGTGATATCATGATAGTTTTCGTTAAGCTTTGCTTTCCATCAGAACATGTCGCGATTTCGTGACGTTTTTGCCAAGTTGTGCTTTCAATTGAAACTTGTCATGATATCGCGACATTTTTCTTCGGCACTTCCTTTTCTCACTGTCGGCTGCGAAAATGTGACAGGTCACGAAAACGCGACATGTCGCGATATCGCGACGTTTTCCTCAGCTTAGCTCTTTTCCTTGTCGGACGTCGCAAAAATGGAATAGGCTGCGAAAATGCGACATGTCGCGATATCGCTACATTTTCCCATTTTTCTTTCTCTCTCCTCTTTGAACCGCGATAGCGCGACATGTCGTGATATCGCGATAGTTTTACACTTTGCTTTCTCTTGCTGCCTTCGACTGTGATTTCATGACATGCATGATATCGCCATAGTTTTGCTTTGACTGCTTCTCTTGCTGCCTTCGACCGTGATTTCATGACAAGTCACAAAAATGCGACATGTCGCGATATCGCGATGATTCTGGTGCCTTGTTCTGGTCAACTGCTTTTGACCGCGATATCACAACACGTTGTGATTTTGTGACATTTTCCCACTTTGCTTTCTCTTTCCGCTTTGAACCACGAAAAAATGACATGTCGCGATATCGCGATAGTTTTCGTTAAGATTTGCTTTCCATCAGAACATGTCACGATTTCATGATGTTTTTTCCAAGTTGTGCTTTCAATTGAAACTTGTCGCGATATCGTGACGGTTTTGCACTTTGCTTTCTCTTGCTGCCTTCGACCACGATTTTATGACAAGTCATGAAAACGTGACATGTCACGATATCACGATGATTCTGGCGCCTTGTTCTAGTCAACTACTTTTGACTGCGATATCACGACAAGTCGTGATATCTTGACATTTTCATTGAGATTTGCTTTTGACCAAAATGTGTCACGATATCGCGACGTTTTACACTAGTTTGGCTTCTGACCAAAATGTGTCGCGATATCGCGACGTTTCCAAAAATGGAATATGTCACGATATTGTGACATTTTCAAAAATGGAATATGTCATGAAATCGCGGCGTTCTCTTCAAGTTACTTCCATTTTGCAAATTCTCCAAACTTTGTAGGTTGACTCCAATGAATTTATCCATCTGTATTTTGCATTTTTACACGTTGGTGAAGGATCTTCCTTGCTCAGAAATGATTCTAACATTTGAAAAATGAATTTTAAATCGAAATCAAAGCCATATGCAAGCCTACTTGGATACTTTGATATATGCAAAACTTGAAAAAGGAGGCAAGCAAAATTTGGAATTAAAACCTGAAAAATTCAAGAGGGTCCCTGTGAAAAAATGAAAACTAAATATTTTCAAAGGATGGAATTTCATTTTTTTTTAGTGGGGGTGTGTTGCTTCTCAACAATTCCCAAGAAGATTTGTTGAGAAATTTTAGTAGAAATATTTTCTCTATGAAGTAGCTCACATTGGGTGAACCACGTTAAATTGGTGTCTTTATTGTGTGTGATGATTTATGCATTGTTTTATTACTACTATTGAAAAAACCATTGATAATATTGGATAATATTGTTTGAGAAAGAAAAAGTAAAAGTTGGTCTTATACTGTTCACCCCCTCCCACTCAATATAAGTTTGTGTTATTCAATTGGTATCAGAGTGGGTTTCTTCGAAAGAGCTTAACAAATTGAAGGAAAAGTATACAGGAACACAAATGGTATCTTAGAGTGGATCTTTATCAAATAAGGCACCATTGTTCGATGGAAACAATTATGCTTTCTGGAACATAAGAATGAAGACTTAATTTATGGTACAAGGATATGAGATATGACAAGTAGTTGAGGATGGATACACATCTCTAGATAGTCCTCCTACATATAAATATGGTAAGCTCCTACATTTGTATAATGCAAAGGCAATGAATTCAATATTAAGTGATTTATGTAAAGTAGAGTTTGCAAAAGTTATGCATTACACATCAACAAAAGAGATTTGGAAAAAATTGAAGAGAACATATGAGGGAGACAAAAAGTTCAAGATGGCAAAATTACAAAATCACAAGAAAATATTTGAAGACTTGAAGATGAAGGATGAGGAAGACATTGCTATATACTTACTTCGTGTGGATGAGGTTGTTAACTCCATTTAAGGACTTGGGTTTAAAGTTGAAGAATCAAATGTTTATCAAAAGGTTTTAAGGTCACTCCCCATGAGGTATATTGAAAAGGTTTTAGTCATATAAGAAACAAGAGATATTGAAAATTTAACTATGGATGAGTTGCATGAAACTCTCACAGCTTTTGATATGAGAATAGGAAAGGATATTATCCCCAAGAAAGAGGTAGCCTTCAAAGTAGCAAATAAGACAAAATACAAGAAGCTAGATTCAAGTGATGATTCATTCAGTGATGAAGAAGTAAACTATAGAAGAAGGAAAAAGGACTCAAGAAAGCACAAAGGTACTAAAATAGTTAAGTGTTTCAATTGTGGTAAATATGGTCACTATGCATTTAACTGTCTAGAAGCTGGAAGTAGTAGTAGTGAAGAGAAACAATAGGATCATAAGAACAGGGAAGCAAAAAAATCCAAGTATCAAAATAAAAATAGGTATGGACAAAACAAGAATGAAAATAAGTTTTTTCAGAGGAATAAGAAGAGTTTTTATATAGATAAGATAGGTAATATTTCAAGTGATAGTGATGAAATATCCTTAGATAGTGAAGAAGAAGAAATTTTCTTTTTGGCAATAGAGGAAGAAGGAAGTACTTCTATTGGAGATAAATATGAAAAGTATAAAGATGCTCTTGAGGATCTAGAATAAGAATCCAAAAATGAATAAGAAGGAGTAGTTTATCTAGAATCTAAGCTTATTTCTACTCTTAAGGAATTAAGAAAGGTTATAAAGCAGAATTCAAAACTCAAGATTCAATTTCAAGAATGTGATGAAGAAAAAGGAAAGTTTATACAAGATCTGACAAATTCAATATCTAAGACGAGGTTTAAATAAAAGTTAGAGTTAAAATTTTTTAGAATGTGAAATATTAGAGCATGAGGTAGTTTCACTAAGGAAAGAAGTGAAAGAGTCTAAAGACAAGCTACACAGGTTTGGAAAAATCTCAAAGATCTTGGATAAGATTATCAATTCACAAAGATCTTCATCAAACAAGACAAGACTTGGTTTTGAAGAAGTCCAAAGAGAAAAAAGAGATGAGTCAAGATCAATATCTAAATAAGAAGAAGCTTTAGAAGAATAGAGTAAAGGAGAAAGTGATACTTATGAGGATAAGTTGAAAAACGTAAGGTTCACCAAGGAAGGAAACAATGCACAAATAAGGAACAGGGAATATCATAGGGAATATCATAAGGAACAGGGAATATCATAGGGAAGAAATGACAAAGAGACCATTGGGTCCAACGAAAAATTTCTTTAAAGGACATTGTTTCTCATGTAATAGGTTTGGTCACAAGGCTATGCATTGTAGGACTCATGAAAAGGATTATGGTATTACTAAGAGGAATTTCAAATATGGACATTTCTTTCAAGGGTATTGCTACTCTTGTAATCATTTTGGTCATAAAGCAATAGATTGCAGGGTTCATGATAGAAATGGGTATGCCTTCACTAGGAGAAAATTCAAGACAATTTCACCTTCTAGGAACCACAAAATTAAGTGTTATAAGTGTCATAATGTTGGGCATATGACCAAGTGGTGTAGAACAAAATTTTTAGGGATAAGCAAGAACAGGGATATTCAAAAGAATCATCAATTGAGAAAGCAGGTTGACAAAGGAAAAGAGCATGGTATGCTGGGAGTAAAGATACTCCCACCCCAAAATTAATTACCTAAAGAAGAGGTGGGGAAGGGGATGAGCTAAGAGTCTTATATTTATCCCCAAATGAGTCCCTTTTCCATTAATGAAAAAGTGGGAGAGATTTTAGTTAGGAGAGAGCATTCAGTTAGGGGGGGCAGTTTCCTAGAGGGAGTAGAGTTTGAAAAAGGAAAAAGAAATGATTAAGGAAAAGGATTGCCATCAATGACAAAGGGGGAGATTGTTGGAAATTTTGAGTAAGTTGTGTTGTCATTTATGTCAAAATATTTAATATCAAAAGAATTTAATGTCAAAAGTTGGTAGGAAGAACATGGCTAAGGTGCTTGTGAAGGGAAGGTTTTAGTTTTGAATCCCACCGAGTTGTTTTGCAAGGGGATACAACATTTTTCATTTTAGCTAAGGCAATTTAAAAAATAAAATCATGGACATTTATTTTTGTGCAGGCATGTAGCCCAAGCATTATCCTAGCCTTGGGCTAGGGAATTGTGGTGGCCTAGCTTAGATCATGAGTTCGAACTTGGGTGCTGGTCATTGAGACTTGTGCAATATATTTTCATAGGCAAAATATTAAGGTATGTTTTTAATTAATGTGCTTGGAATACATGAGTTGACTTTGAGGCTTTGAAAATGTGAAAGGAAAATAAGTGAAATTTATTAGGGAGTCATAAGGGATTTTTATTAAATTTTTATTTTTGTGCTTAGAAATTAAACCAAGTATTGGATATTATAAGGTGTAAACAAAGGAATTTTATTTTAATATGTGTTGAATATTAGTTTGAAAATGAAGGATATTATAAGGTGTAAACAAAGAACCTTATTTTTTATATATGTTGAATATTATTTTGAAAGTGAAGGAGTGATAATGTGTATTTGTGACTTGAAATTTTATTGTATTTCTTGTATGGTGAAATATTTGTTGATATAAATATTCTTGTGGGGATTTTGAGATAGACTATTGCTATCTAACCTAGAATTGCTAAAAATATTTGGTTGTGAGTAAAACAGGTTTTGAAGACATATCTCCATCAAAGCAAAGAGGTATGGGCACATCATCGTTTATTTGAAATGTTGAAATAAATATTGTGAAATATAAGGTGGAGTGAAAAGTATTGTTTGCTAAGGATTATTGGAAATATTTAAGTGAATGTTTAGAGAACATTTGAGAGAGAGATTGAGGATTATTTGAATTAGGTTTTGAGACCCACATTGTGCACTTTGGTTGAAGAAGTATGAAAACACTTGTTTAGGGTTTGTGAGCAAGTTATGTTTCATTGGTTGAATGATTGAGTGAAATTCTTGAGAATTATATTTGAGTGATATTGAAAGCGAATTTACAAACATTAGAAACCAAATTTGTGAAAGTGACAAACTTAATGATTGAGTAGAACATATTGATTTTTTGATAGAGTACATCATTCTCTATATGTTCCAAAGTTTAAATAAATTCTGAATGGAATATGTCTAAACCGCTTCAAGTTAAAGGAGTTACTTTGAAGATTAAACAAAACATTTGATAGCATTGTGTGCAAGATTTGATATTGATTGAACATATTTTGCGAGTTGTTTTGAGTATGTATTAAAATAGATTTGAGGCAAGTCTTAGTGAATACTTGAGGATAGATTTGAGGTAAATATTAGTGAAGACTTGAGAACATATTTGAGGTAAGTCTTAGTGAAGACTTGAGAGCATATTTGAGGTAAGTCTTGGTGAATACTTGAGAGCAGATTTGAGCAAGTTATAGAGAGGACTTGAAAACATATTTGAGACAAGTCTCGGTGAAAACTTGAGAGCAGATTGAGCAAGTTCTAGAGAGGACTTGAAAGAAGATTTGAGGTAAGTCTTGGTAAATATTTGAGAGCATATTGAGCAAGTTCTTGAGAGGACTTGGAATCAAATTTGAGGCAAGTCTTTGTGAAGACTTGAGAGTAGAGTTGATTGATTGATTTATTCAAGTTTTGTGTTAAAGCCTGGGGTAAATCTAAGAAGAGTTTATTTGTGTTTGGATCAAGCTTTGTGTTAAGGATTGAGGATATATTTGAAGATAGATTTTGGTACATATTTATGAGCAGATTTGTGCTAGACCTGAGACAAAGTTAGAGTAAATTTGTACTACAATTGGGACAAAATTTGGTGTAGGTCTGAGATAGAGTTGAGAGAAATATTTGGAGGTGCTAGAGTAGAGGACATGAGTCTCTAATGGATAGAGATCCATTAGTCAGGGCAATGAGGACAAAGGTCTTCTATAGAAAGAGATCCACAAGCCAGAGCAGTGGGGATAAAAGTCTTCTAGAATATCATAAACTAAAGTAGAGGGGAAATAGTTCTCCTATGGATAGAGATCCACGAACTAGATTAAGGGGAAATATTTCTCCTATGGAGTGTGATATGTGAACCAACTGGGAAGATAGAGTTCTTTTGTGGAGAGATATCCATGAACCAATTGAGGAGATAGAGTTCTTCTGGATCAAATTCCATGAACTGGATAAAGAAAAAAGAGTTCTCCTATGGAGAGAGATCCAAAAATTAGAGCATAGGGGATTGGTGTCTCCTTTGGGCAGAGGTCCATAAACATTGTACTAGGGAATTGATTTCCCAACAATATTTGTTGAGAAAATTTAGTAGAAATATTTTCTCCGTGGAGTAGCCCACATTGGGTGAACCACATTAAATTGGTTTCTCTATTGTGTGTGATGATTTGTACATTACTTGATTACTGCTATTGATATTGCCATTGATAATATTGGATAATATTGTTTGAAAAAGAAAAAGTAAAAGTTGGTCTTATACTATTCACCCCCCTCTCAGTATAAGCTTGTGTTCTTCAATAATAAATTTATGGATGGATCCATACTATTACTACAAAGTGATAAGGATCCACCAAAAATTCAAGTTATCATGATCCATATGCTTAAATAAAGATGATAAGGAGATTAGATAATAAGAAATAATTTATTATAAGCCAATTAAAAGAGTTAACATGTAAAATAAAGTAAAAGAATGCAAAGGAAGACAAGTAACAAGAGGTATCAACCAAAAAATATGGTGAAATTCCTCTATTGCCTTCCTAAGAGAATATTCAAAAGCCAATATGAGCACAATGGATATTAAGAGAGATTAAGAAGAGAAATTGCTAGAATTTTGGTAGCTTTAGAATGCTTCATGGAGAGGTCATCCCATGGTATTAATTTACAAACATTATGACCTTAGGAAGGATACTTGTGTACATTCACGAGGGATGATAAAGGTGATAAGATTTAAAAATCCAATATTTGACATAGATGGGAGTAAATCCAAAAATAGCACTTGAGAAGGATGGAAGCACATCATGGGGGTTTAGGGCAAAGTGGCATCATTAATGGCTCAACACTTGAGAGTGTTAAAATATATATTATTTGTTATATATGCCAAGTGTCATTTGAGGAATACCAAGGGTCATTTGAGGTAGGCAAAAGGTAAATTTTTAAACCTGTATTATGGATTTCAAGTCCTACTTTTAATTGTACAAGTTCATCAAAGAAATATGAAGTTATGTTTAGTTTATCTTATTTTTATTTTCTCTTTAGAAATTATGTTTATTGATTATATAGAATACTATAAAAAATATCATTGGTATCAAATCTACAAGGGGATTTTATAGAATATTTAAGAAGAAGGCAACCATTGGAGGAGATTTGAGGAGACCTCAAGATAGAAGATTGCTAGCAAAAACAAGTTCTTGATAGAGAAGAATTTGGGATAATTGTCACAATATGACAAAAAGCACAAAATGAAGAAGGATTTGACAAGACGTTTTACAAAATTTGGAGGAGATTACTTAAGACCTCAAGGCATTCATATTCTTGAGAAGGAGGCCAAATTCGAAGTAAAAATTCGACAAGGAGATTGTTGATTTCTATATCAAAGATTGAAGGGTTTATAGAAGGTAAGGTTGAGCTAAAACTTGGAGGAGTTTTCAAGTAGATTTGAGAGATTATTGGGAAGCATTAGAAGAGGTAAATAGATATGCAGATTGACATAGTTTAGGAGCTGATTTGGACAACAAGGAGAGCTATAAAATAGACAAGTTCATGGTAGCAAAGCATATCAAATTAGAGCTACAAATTTATCAATCTCAAGGCAGGAATTAGGTGATACAAATCACCAATAAATCTATCACAAAATGGAGACCAAAAAGGTATGCAAAATTGGTGCAAAAGGTTCATTATTTAAACATTCAAATTTATCTTATTATTAAGTTCTAAAAGCATCAAAATTTGAGGTTTAAAGTTACAAAATAGGAAGGTTTCAAGTTTATGTCTTCAAGGATGTAGAATATAGATTTTCCAAGGAATTAAAACCTACACAAAAGAAGGAGAAGTTTGAAGAACACAAGCTTATACTGAGAGGGGGTGAACAGTATAAGACCACTTTTTACTTTTCTTTCCCAATCAATATTATGCAATGTATAGATAGCAATATCAATAGCAGTAATCAAAGCAATGCACAAATCACCACACACAATAGAGACACCAAATTTACGTGGTTCACCCAATGTGGGCTACTCCACGAAGAAAATATTTTACTAAAACTTTCTCAATCAATCTCTTGGGAATCCTTTCCCTATTACAATGTTTATGGACCTCTTTCCAAAGGAGACACCAATCCCCTTAATCAAGTTCATGGATCTCTATCCATAGGAGAACTCCTTTCTCCTCTTGCTCTGGTTGGTGATATTCTAGAAGAATTATTGCCCCCACTACTCTGGCTAATGGATCTCTATCCACTGAAGACACCTATCCTCATTGCCCTGGATTAATGGATCTCTATCCACTAGAGACTATCATCCTCTGTACTCTATCACCTCCAAAGCTCTATCTCAAATCTATACTAAACATAGTCCTTCGGTCTAGCACAAATCTTCTTAGTCTCTATCTTTGGTCTGGCACAAACCTATCCTCAAATATACACCAAAATCTATCCTCTAATCTATACTAAACATAGTCCTTCAGTCTAGCACAAATCTATCCTCAATCTCCATCCTCAAGCCTTAACTCAAAGCTTGACTCAATCTCAAATCAACTCTGTTGGATCTACCCCAAACCTTAACTCAAGGTTTGAACAAATCAATCAATTCTGCTCTCAAGTCTTCTCAAAGACTTATCTCAAATCTGCCTTGCAAGCTTCCATAAAATCTCACACTAATCTATCCATAAGTCCTCTCTAGAACTTGTCCAAATATTCTCAATAAGTCCTCACAAGAACTTATCCAAATATGCTCTCAATATGTATTGTAAGCTTCCATAAAATCTTACCCAAATCTATCCACAAGTCTTCTCAAAGACTTACCTCAAATATGCTCAACAAGTCCACACTAGAACTTGTCCAATCTCATAGAAACATAAAGAGAATTGTTAGAGACTCAATATGCTCTATACTCATCACAATGCTCAATCACTTTCAATCACTCTTTCAGAAACATACAGAGAATTGTTAGAGACTCAATATGCTTCACATTCACCTCAATGCTCAATCACTTTCTCAAATCAATTCAGAATATAGAATAGTTTGTTTTATAGAACTTGAACAATCACTTCACACATCCACTTGACTAGGCTCAACCAACTCTACTCAACCAATCACTCAATGAAACAATCCTTGCTTACAAACCCTAGTCCAAGCATATGAACACTCACTCAAAATATTTCCAACAATGCTTATCAACCAATCTCACATAACAATGATACTCATGTTCTTTTCAAACCCTAGTTCAAGTTCTTCACTTAACCAATGGCTTCAACAACAATGCTTATCAAACAATCTCACATAACAATGATACTCATGTTCTTTTCAAACCCTAGTTTAAGTTCTTCACTTAACCAATGGCTTCAACAATAATGCTTATCAAACAAGGTTTTAACAACAACTCTTTATTCCAGAAAACCTTGAAGCATTAACTCAACACACTCAATAAGGAAACCTAATTAAGTCCTTTTCACTCCAAACTTGTTTTCCAGAAAACCAACCAATCAACTCAACTATGGAAGAATGTGCCCATACCTTTTTCTTGATGATGAAGGAACCTCAAAAATCTGCCACAACCACAAACACTTCTTTGCCAAGCTCAAAGAAGTTATAAGATGATAAACTCTCTCAAAGGTACAATGCAAATATCAAAACATACATACACCTTGTCACTCCATCTTAAAGAAAGCATTCATCAACATATACAAAAATAATTGACCAAATACACCTTATAATCTCCCAGTTAAAATAATATCCAACATCAAAAATAATTTCAATACAATCACCTTTTCAAAATAACTCAATGGTAAGAAATCCTCTCAAAATCTAACCAACACTTTAATCCACTTATTTCTCCAATTACTCAAAATAATGACCAAATAAAATACCTTTTATTTACCCCTTTTAACTCCCTAGAATCTTATGTCAAACCTTAGGCATTATAAAATATAACAAAAATTTATTACCTCCACCTTGGTGAGACTCGAACCCTTGACGTCGCCTCCCCATGCATCCTAGCCGTGGTCTTGGCTACCGCATGCGCTAGGCACTCGTTTAGGGAGCAAAGAGCACCACGTGCTCTATATTCCTCCCCTTTTGCACCTAAGCCAAAAAATCATGCGTCACTTCCTTCGACGCTTCAAACACAACACACCAAAATGTTGCTACCATGAATCGATCATGGGTCACTCCACGCCCAAATGCCTTAGCCCTCGACCACTTGCCACTAGGCCATGCTGCCTAGGTGGATATGGGATTTTAGCCCTCGATGATCTTATCCCCTTTCATTGGCACCTAAGACAAGAACCTTGTCTTCTTCCTCGCATGAATTCTCTTCAACACACGCTTGCCTCTTTTTCTTGTTCGAATGAAGGATAATTCGAATGCCACTAAGGCATATAGTTTATATATCATTTGCCACCTTTAAACTTGAACGTCGGCATAAATTTAATTGCCTTGCAACCCTAACCTTAGGGTAATTATAATTTAATTAATAATAACATTATTATAATTAACTTATAATTAATTTAATAACCATAGGTTAATTAAATTAACTTACAAATTAATATATAATGAAATTATAATTAAATATAATTTATTTAACTCCCATAGGTCTATCCAATTGGTTTTAAATAAAAGACCATTTATTTTGCCATCATGGGTTTTAATAAAAACCCTTCTACTTATGCTTCCACATAATATTAAAAATATTATGAAGCTCTTTTGCCATTAACCTTTGCATTGTTCCTTTTGACCTTTTGACATCAATGGTAGCTTATTCCTTGACATCAATGACCACTTCATTCCTTGACATCAATGACAACTTTATGGACTCAAAATGTCCAACAATCTCCCCTTTTTCATTGATGGCAACCCAAATTATTTTTACCAAAAACTTAACCTTTTCTTTGTTCTGCTCCCCCTAGGACATTGCTCCCCCTGGCTCAATGCTCTCTTCAAATCTCTCCTCTTTACTCAAATACCAAATCTCTCCCCCTTACTCAAATCTCTCCCCCTTTGACATCAATGGCAAAGGGTCACCTTTGGGGCTCAGGGCTAAGAATGAGTTTCTTAGCTTAGCCCCTCCCCCACCTCCTCTTGAGGTGGTTAATTCTAGGGTGGGAGTATTTCTACTCCCAACAAGCACTGGTCTTTACCTTTATCCTCTTTTCTTCTTATCTGATCCTTCTGATTCCTTTGACTATTCCTTTCCATGTCCATATTCTTGTTCCTATTCCTATTCTTGTTCTTGTTCATGTTTATATCCATGTTCCTGTTCCTATTCCTGTTCATATCCATATCCCTTTTCCTATTCTTGTTCCTGTTCCTGTTCATACTTGATTCTGGAATGTCTGCTCTACACCACTTTGTTGTGTGTCCATCATTATTGCACTTATAACACTTAATGTTATTATTCCTTGGAGGTGCAAATGTCTTAGGATTTCTCCTAGTGAAGCCATATCCTTTTCTATCATGAACCCTGCAATTCATTGCCTTGTGACCAAATTGATTACATGAGTAGCAATACCCATGGAAAAGTTGCCTATTTCTGAAATTCCCATTTTCTTATCTTTCATGTGTCCTGCACTGTGAAGCCATGTGCCCAAACCTGTGACATGAAAAACATCTTCCATTGAAGTTTCCTTGTCTTGACCTCATTGGTCTCTTAGTCTCTTTTAACCTATTCTGATTGTTGTTCCATCTGTTTCTTCTTTGTGCATTGTTCCTGTCCTTGTTGAACTTTCTATTGTCCAACTCATCCTCGGATGTCTCACTTTCTCTTACACTTGTCTTCTTCTGAAGTTTCTTCTCCTTCAGAACTTGAGGTTGACTTCTCTTCTTGTTTCTTTTGAGTCTGTTCAAAACCAAGACCTATTTTGTTTGTTGACCTTCTTTGTACCTTGATCATCTTATCCACAATATTTGAGCTCTTTCCAAACTTTTGTAGCTTACTCTTGGACTTTTCTAAATCTTCCCTTAGTAGGGCTACTTCTTGTTCTAACCTTTCACATTCTAAGACCTTTGCTTCTAACTTATCCTTGAACTTCTTTGTCTTAGCCTTTGATTTGTCTAGATCCTCTATAAGCATTCTTCTCTCTTCATCACATTCTTGAAACTGAAACTCAAGTTTAGAGTTTTGCTTTCTTACCTTCTTTACTATGTCAAGAGCATAAATAAGTTCTCCCTTGAGATCATATCCTTCTTTATCTGATTCTTCCTCTATTTGTTTGCCTTTGTCTACATATTTATTTTCTTTTGACTTGTCTTCTGTAGGATCACCTTCTTCTTCTTCTAGTGCCATTAGAATATTCTCTTCTGGTCCTTCAAGTGTATCCTCATATTCATCATCACTGAAACTATAACCATTCCTTGTACAACTATCTTCAAGATGTCCAAAGTTACCACATCTAAAACACTTGAGAATTATTGGTGACCTTTTCTTGACCTCTTTTTCTTCAATCATAAATAGGACTTCATCTTTATCATTTTTTGAGAAACTATTATCACTATCACTTGAGTACTTACTTGCCTTATCTGCATAGTAGCTCCTCTTTTGCCTTTGAAAGAACTTCTTTCCTTGTCTGCTTTGTCCATCCTTGCTTTTCTTTTGGTGTCGATATCTTTCTGATTCCCTATTTCTGTGATCCTATTTTTCTTCATCATTGTTATTTTTAGCTTCTTGACAATCAGTTGCATAGTGACCATACTTTCCACAATTGAAACATTTAACATATTTTGTATCTTTAAATCTTCTTGAATCCTTATTCCTTCTACCATAATTTGCTTCTTCATCATTGGATGACTCATTGCTTGATTCTGACTTCTTACCCTTTGTCTTCTTGATTGCTTTGAAGGTTGCTTCCTTCTGGGGATTAGGTTCTTTTGTTCTTAACTCAAAAGTTGTAAGAATACCAAGCAACATATCTCTTGTCAAAGAATCACCATCCTTTGATTCTTCTATAGCAGAAACCTTTTCACTAAATATTTTTGGAAGAGATCTTAAGATCTTATCACAAACATCTGATTCTTCAACCTTAAGTCCAAGTCCTTGCATAGCATTAACAACCTCATCAACTCGAAGTAGATAAGTACTAATGTTTTCCTCATCCTTCATTCTTAACTCTTCAAGTTGTCCTTTGAGATTTTGTATCTTTGCTTTCTTGACACCTTTATCTCCTTCATATATACTTTGCAACTTATCCCACATTCCTTTTGCATCTTGATAATGCATAACTTTTATGGACTCTGTTCTATGCAAACCTCTCAAAATTGCATTCATTGCTTTTGAATTGTAATGTTGTAGAAGCTTACCTTCCTTATCTGTAGGTGGATCAACTGGTGGTATGTATCCATTTTCAACTGCTTCCCAAATTTCATTGCCAAGTGCCATCAGGTAAATCTTCATTCTCATACTCCAATATATATAATCACTTCCATAAAATACTGGTGCTGAATTATCTGATGATCCATTCTTAGAATCCATTGTGTTCTTGTAGGATTTTCCTTCAAGTTATTAAACTCTTCCGAAGGAACCCACTCTGATACCAATTGAAGAACACAAGCTTATACTAAGAGGGGGGTGAACAATATAAGACCACTTTTTACTTTTCTTTCCCAATCAATATTATGCAATGTATAGATAGCAATATCAATAGTAGTAATCAAAGCAATGCATAAATCACCACACACAATAGAGACACCAAATTTACATGGTTCACCCAATGTGGGCTACTCCACGAAGAAAATATTTTACTAAAACTTTCTCAATCAATCTCTTGGGAATCCTTTCCCTATTACAATGTTTATGGACCTCTGTCCAAAGGAGACACCAATCCCCTTAATCAAGTTCATGGATCTCTATCCATAGGAGAACTCCTTTCTCCTCTTGCTCTGGTTGGTGATCTTCTAGAAGAACTATTGCCCCCACTACTCTGGCTAATGGATCTCTATCCACTGAAGACACCTATCCTCACTACCCTAGCTTAATGGATCTCTATCCACTAGAGACTATCATCCTCTATACTCTATCACCTCCAAAGATCTATCTCAAATCTATACTAAACATAGTCCTTCGGTCTAGCACAAATATGCTCAATATCTATCTTTGGTCTGGCACAAACCTATCCTCAAATCTGCACCAAAATCTATCCTCGAATCTGTACTAAACATAGTCCTTCGGTCTAGCACAAATCTATCCTCAATATCCATCCTCAAGCCTTAACTCAAATCTTGACTCAATCTCAAATCAACTCTATTGGATCTGCCCCAAACCTTAACTCAAGGTTTGAACAAATCAATCAATTTTGCTCTCAAGTCTTCTCAAAGACTTATCTCAAATCTACCTTGCAAGCTTCCACAAAAGCTCACACTAATCTATCCATAAGTCCTCTCTAGAACTTGTCCAAATATTCTCAATAAGTCCTCACAAGAACTTATCCAAATCTACTCTCAATATGTATTGTAAGCTTCCACAAAAGCTTACCCAAATCTATCCACAAGTCTTCTCAAAGACTTACCTCAAATATGCTCAACAAGTCCACACTAGAACTTGTCCAATCTCATAGAAACATAAAGAGAATTTTTAGAGACTCAATATGCTCTATACTCATCACAATGCTCAATCACTTTCAATCACTCTTTCAGAAACATACAAAGAATTGTTAGAGACTCAATATGCTTCACATTCACCTCAATGCTCAATCACTTTCTCAAATCAATTCAGAATATAGAATAGTTTGTTTTATAGAACTTGAACAATCACTTCACACATCCACTTGACTAGGCTCAACCAACTCTACTCAACCAATCACTCAATGAAACAATCCTTGCTTACAAACCCTAGTCCAAGCATATGAACACTCACTCAAAATGTTTCCAACAATGCTTATCAACCAATCTCACATAACAATGATACTCATGTTCTTTTCAAACCCTAGTTCAAGTTCTTCACTTAACCAATGGCTTCAACAATAATGCTTATCAAACAATCTCACATAACAATGATACTCATGTTCTTTTCAAACCCTAGTTCAAGTTCTTCACTTAACCAATGGCTTCAACAACAATGCTTATCAAACAAGGTTTTAACAACAACTCTTTATTCCAGAAAACCTTGAAGCATTAACTCAACACACTCAATAAGGAAACCTAATTAAGTCCTTTTCACTCCAAACTTGTTTTCCAGAAAACCAACCAATCAACTCAACTATGGAAGAATGTGCCCATACCTTTTTCTTGATGATGAAGGAACCTCAAAAATCTGCCACAACCACAAACACTTCTTTGCCAAGCTCAAAGAAGTTATAAGATGATAAACTCTCTCAAAGATACAATGCAAATATCAAAACATACATACACCTTGTCACTCCATCTTAAAGAAAGCATTCATCAACATATACAAAAATAATTGACCAAATACACCTTATAATCTCCCAGTTAAAATAATATCCAACATAAAAAATAATGTCAATACAATCACCTTTTCAAAATAACTCAATGGTAAGAAATCCTCTCAAAATCTAACCAACACTTTAATCCACTTATTTCTCCAATTACTCAAAATAATGACCAAATAAAATACCTTTTATTTACCCCTTTTAACTCCCTAGAATCTTATGTCAAACCTTAGGCATTATAAAATATAACAAAAATTTATTACCTCCGCCTTGGTGAGACTCGAACCCTTGACGTCGCCTCCCCGTGCATCCTAGTCATGGTCTTGGCTGCCGCGTGCGCTAGGCGCTCATTTAGGGAGCAAAGAGCACCACGTGCTCTATATTCCTCCCCTTTTGCACCTAAGCCAAAAAATCATGCATCGCTTCCTTCGACGCTTCAAACACAACACACCAAAATGTTGCTATCGTGAATCGATCATGGGTCACTCCGTGCCCAAACACCTTAGCCCTCGACCACTTGCCACTAGGCCACGCTGCCTAGGTGGATATGGGATTTTAGCCCTCGATGATCTTATCCCCTTTTGTTGGTGCCTAAGACAAGAACCTTGTCTTCTTCCTCGCACGAATTCTCTTCAACACACGCTTGCCTCTTTTTCTTGTTCGAACGAAGGATAATTCGAATGCCACTAAGGCATATAGTTTATATATCATTTGCCACCTTTAAACTTGAACGTCGATGCAAATTTAATTGCCTTGCAACCCTAACCTTAGGGTAATTATAATTTAATTAATAATAACATTATTATAATTAACTTATAATTAATTTAATAACCATAGGTTAATTAAATTAACTTACAAATGAGGGTCCTGTTCCTTCTCCCTGATCCCCCTCCCCTGGTTCTTGCCCAGTCCCTGGCTCATCATGGGTCATCCCGCTCTAGGAATGATTTATAGCAGATGATCTCCTTGGGGGGAGATCCTTCTCCACTTTCTGCTCCTTTTCCAGTAGTTTCAAGGTTTTCCTACCCGATCCCGGGGTCTGGTGCATCCCAGAGGTCTCCTAGGGTTCCCTGCATGTTTCAGGGATCCCTTCCCCGATCTCCCTCAGGATTCCCCCTAGGGTTTTTTATAGGTTTTTTCTTAGATCTGGTTCCCAGGGCTTCCTCGGTCGATGGTGGTGGCAGGTTGGGTTTTCGACTACTTCTTGGTGCATTCTGTGATGTCCTCTCTGCTTCGAGGTTGGTTTGGGGGGGTCAATTTTCTCTTCTGCTAGTGACTCCTCTCTGGGATTCTCGTGGTTGCCGCTGGTCCCATACCTTTGGGTAGGGACCTTTTTGATTTCCTATTAGGAGGCTTCTTCTTACTAGATCTGCTTGTTGGTGGACACCCAGGCCATTGGTTGGCCATCGGGGTGGACCTCTTCCTCTACTTGGGTTGTTCCCAGCCCTAGTCCCAGTTCCCTAAAGCTTCCATGAGCAAGGATGGGGGGCTCTTGGTCCCTTCTTCTGGGGTTCCTAGGGTTTATGTTACATGTCTGGATCTTGGGGGGCATGATCAGTGCATGCAGACCCTGGTTCCCCCAGGTTAGGCTTTCGAGGATCCCATATTTGTGCATGTTATCGCTCCCTGCTTGGGATCCTCAGGTTGTTCGTTTTAGCTCCTTCTTAAGGGCTTCTGGTCCTAATTCCCTGGATCTGTTCGTGAGAAAGAATGGTGGTTCTTGGGCCTTTATACTAGAGTGGTGGGGGCTTACTTCTGTAATATCTTGTCTGGAGGGAGATCATTTTACAGCTGTGGTCTGTCCTTCCTCCTCCAATTTTGGCTTTCGAAATCCTATCTTTGCACATGTTATTTTCCCTAGATCCTTCTGGCTTCCTTGTATTTCTACTTGCTATGCATAGGGATATCTTGGCTTGTAGATATCCCCAGTAGTGTTGTTCCTATTTTTAGGCTCATGTAGAGGCATCCCATTTTTTTCTTTGAGGACCATGATGCCATTTCCTTAGTTGTCCCGTTGTTGATCCCTTGCATGTATCCTGATACTGCTTACTGCTTTGCTCGAGCGGTTGCTTGCTGCCCCGCTACACCTCGGATTGCATCCCGTGGTATCCCTGAGCGAGGATCCTCTCCAATTTTCTAAATTTCCTTGCTTCAGGTTTTCAGGTAGGATTTTTGGTTGTAGGCTATCCTTGGCCTTCCTGCTCTCCCTACACAGGTCTAGGCAGATGTTCTATTTCCACCCATGGGAGGATCTCGGACTACTGTATACACCCTTGGGTGGATCCTAGACTGTTGTATCCACCCCTGTGTGGATCCCAGACTACCAGTAATGGGAGGATGATACCTTGGCAAAGCAGGTCTCACTAATGGTTTCTAGAATCTAGTCTTTCTGATGGATCAAGGGTTGTTTTTGGCCCTTTCCCTTTCAATTTGTGTTTATTTTCATGTACTTAGGAATTGCTTTAAATCTCGGTGCTATGACCCTTTTTGTTATAAGGTTTTGGGATCCTCTTAAAAAACCCAATTTGTATATAAAATTCTAGTTACTTATAAAAAAAAAAAACTTACAAATTAATATATAATGAAATTATAATTAAATATAATTTATTTAAATCCCATAGGTCTATCCAATTGGTTTTAAATAAAAGACCATTTATTTTGCCATCATGGGTTTTAATAAAAAACCCTTCTACTTATGCTTCCACATAATATTAAAAATATTATGAAGCTCTTTTGCCATTAACCTTTGCATTGTTCCTTTTGACCTTTTGACATCAACGATAGCTTATTCCTTGACATCAATGACCACTTCGTTCCTTGACATCAATGACAACTTCGTTCCTTGACATCAATGACCACTTCGTTCCTTGACATCAATGACAACTTTGACTCAAAATATCCAATAAATTTAGATATACTTCTTACTATCTATTGAAAGCTAACAAGTGGATATTGTATAATAAAGAAGATATTATTATAAAGCAAAATTTTATTTATACTAAGCTATCCAAAAAATGCAAAGTATTCACATGTTTAAGAAGCTTGAAATCACCATAAGAAATATCACCAAGCATTAAGCCAACAAGGATATGGAGTACAATAGTTGCCATGGAAAAGAAGGCAACATAGAAAGCACCATTACCATGGCTTGCAAAAAGGAGAGGTGCCACCACCAAATTCAAGAGGAGAAACCACCATCTCATAAATCAAAGGTGAATATTGGCAGCACAAAAGACAAGCATTTCATTAAGCTACGTAGAATAACACCATTAGTGAGAAAAACAAATACAAGAACCAAGTATATTCAACCATTAAAGGTATGAGAATGTAGTAGAAGAAAAATTGGTACAACATCATATGTTATTTAGTATTGAAGGAGGAAAAGTACATTGCAAATAAGGCCTCATCAGTAAATAAGCCATGTTGAAGAGTCATAGTGCCTATAGAGACCGTTACATTGCAAATGAGAGAGCTACATAAAAGATAGCACATAAAAAAGGAGTTACAAATCTTAGCATCACTTGGAAGAAGTGTGATAAAGAATAGAACCACCTTTAAGAATGTTACAAAGCAAGAATAGTGCCACTTGGAGATAAGCTAGCGCTATACCAAAAATAAAGGAGTTAATACCACTTGGAAGGAAAACAATGCAGAGAAAGAATATTATAAGGAAGTGCAAGTGCTTAGAAGGTGAAGATTCATTGTTGCCAAGTGTCAAAGTGTTAAAGAAAACTCAAGAGGAAGATAAAATGCTTTTCTTGCATGAGTGATAAGTCTCACACTTACCCATGCGATAAGAAGGCATTCTAGGAGTATATAGAGCATGATAGTGAAGTAAAATCCAAGAGCAAAGTGGAGTAAAACCAAGTGCACATCGAAGAACGTAAACAGGAAGTGCAAATGAAGAGTATGTTGAAGAGAGTCAACAATTTTGAAGGTGCCAAAAGCAAGTGCAATTAATGTTATCATAAGCATTGAAGAAGGAGAATTGAATAGCTTCTCAAGATAAGCGCAACTTGCAGAGAAGTCAAAGGGAGGAAGACTTCAAACTTAGTGCACACAAAAGTTAAAGAAGGTATTGATTTTATTTAAATCAAAGTGTATTTTTATAAAGTAAAGGAGGAATAAGGAACTTTATTACTAAGGCTAAAACTAATTAATCTTTAATGCTTGAGATTAATTAGATAATTGGAGATATAAGGATTTGATTTGATATAGTACAACCTTAGTTACTTTATTAAATATTTGAAAGCATTTGAATTTACTTTATTCAAGCACTAGGATTATTTACAAATACCTTATTTTCAAAGGGAAAAAAAAAAGAAATTCTACATAGACATTGAAAACATTAAATTTGCAAATATCCATAGTTTCTAAATTTGTAATTAGGAAGATATAGGGAGTTCAACACCAAATTTAGATATCTTGAAATATAGAAACCATATCATTGAGAATTAAAGGATATAGGAAGCAAAACATAGAATTACTTGAAAGTTAGAAAATTATTTTTGATAGTAGTCTTCTATGCAAATTTATGAGACATAAGGAATCCAACTTAAAGGTCTTGAAAATAAATAACCTTATCAAAAATTGAAGGTGCATCATAAATTATCTTTAGCTTTCTATTTATTCATTAATAAGGAGAAATAAAGTGAAGTATCAAAGTTGAACATTAGGGAGATAAAAGGGATTCAACTCAAGAAAAACTAAAAAAGCTAAGTATACTATCAAAACATATTGCACTCGAAACAATTGGTAGATACAAGGCATTCTACAAAACTTGAAAATTGGAAAGACCTTATCAAGTTTGATCACTTACTAGGGAGTCATAAGGTAGTCAACTTCATTCAAATAAAATTTGGAAGTTTTTTTTAGCTATGGATTATTGGTACATAGATTTAGGAGCAAGTAAGTATATGACTGGAAACAAACAATGCTTTGGTTCTTTACATGAAAAAATGAGAAACCAGTAGTAAAACTTATGAAGTAAAAGGAATAGGAAATGTGCTAGTCAATATAACAAATGTAAAGGGATAATCAACAATGTGTTATATGTTCCTATATTGACTATCAATCTTCTTTCAGTTTTTCAACTCGTGGATCAAAATATGATAGTAGAATTTAAAGTTTTTAATGGAAGAAAATAATGTCATATTCTCAAACAAGGAAAAAAGATAGCTTCAGGTTCCTATAAAAGTGGTCTATTTGTATTGGATACTACTACACATTTAGCTTCTTCAGTTAAGGACTTAGATCTATGGCACAAACGTTTAGCATATACAAGTATATCTTCTATAAATAAAATGCTCAAATATCATATGGTTGAAGGAATACCAAATTTATCTTTGGAATCTACTATCTGTCCAGAATGCTTAGCAGGAAAAAAGATAGAATACCTTTTGGACTTCATCAACATAGGATTCAACAACCATTAGAATTAATATATATGTATTTACGTGGTCTAATGAATGCTACTAGCATTTGAGGACATAAGTATTTTCAACTATTTGTTGATGATCATACGAAGAAGATGTGGGTGTACTTCAAGAAGTAAAAATTAGAAGCATTTAGTTATTTTAAATAGTTTAAACTTCAAGTAGAGAAAGAATTAGGAAAGACTATAAAAATTCATAGAATTAAAAGACAACTCACTACAACATATTCACCACAACAAAATGGAATTGCAAAAAGAAGAAATAGGTTTATAATAGAAATAGTGAGATGTATGTTAAAAGAGGCTCATCTTGATCATCAATATTTGGTAGAAACAGTCAAAATAGCACTATACTTACAAAATAGATTACCAAATAGAATACTCAAGAACTTTACACCAAAAGAAGCACATGGTCAAACAAAAACCAAATATTGAAAAGCTAAGAATATTTGGATGCAAAGCTTATATGCATATTCCAAAACAAAAAAGGACAAAATTAGATGACAAAACTATGGTTGGTATATTTGTTGGCTATGATGATGAATATGCATGATATAGACTAAAATTTCCAAGTACAAAGAAGGTATACATAAGAAGAGATGTAGTTTTTGATGAAAAAGTCAAAATTGACATTGAAAAATAAAGTAAAGATGTATAAGTTTCTCTAAATTTCTTAGAGGAAGATATGGTAAATGAAGAGATAAAATCATAATCTCAAGATGAAGAGAGCGAATACACTGAGACATCTACAATTCCTCAAAATAAAAAACCAATATGGCTTAGGGACACACTCAGGGAGTCAAACTTGGAATAAATACCTGATATTACTACTACAAGACCTCAAACTCGTAGTCAAAATTTAATGAAAAAAGGATTACTAAGCATTTCAGTAGAGCCAACATCACACTTCAAGTCTTAAATCATTCATATTGGAAAGCAATTATGGAATCTAAATACTCATCACTGCAAAAGAATAAAACATGGAATCTAGTGGAATGACCTCTAGGAAAGAAAGTTGTGGGCTACAAACAAATTTACAAGAGTAAGCATAAATCTGATAAAATACTTGACAAGTACAAAGGTCGGTTAGTAGCCAAAGGATATACTCAAACAAAGGGTATTGAATATGAAGAGACATTCACACCAACAACCAGAATGACCATTATTAGAATAGTATGTGCTCTAGTAGCTCATTAGGGTTGGAAACTTCATCATATGGATGTAAAAAGGGCTTTTCTTAATGGTGACTTTGAAGAGGAGGTCTATATGTCACAATCAGAAGGATTTTTTGTTAAAGGAAAAAAACATAAGTTTTGCAAATTAATTTTTTTTTTATATGGTTTAAAGTAAGATCCCGGAGCATGGAATATAAAAATTAATAATCACTTGTTACAACATAATTTCAAATGAAGTACATCCGATCCAAGCCTATATACAAAGAAAATTGGAAATGATATATTAATTCTTATAGTATATGTTGATGATATAGTGATTACTAGAAGCTCTAGAAAACTAATAGGTGAGATAAAAAAGGATCTTGAGAAGGCATTTGAAATGATAGATTTATGATCAATGAATTATTATCTTGGTATGAAAATTCATCAAAATAGAGATAATATTACAATTACACAATCAAAATATGTAAAAGTTTTACTTGAAAAATATAAAATGAAGGATTGTAAGACAAAATATACACCTATGGAACAAGGGCTTCAATTATAAAAAATGATGGAACACCTTTAGTTTCAGCTACAAGGTATCGTCAATTAATTGGAAGTCTTCTATACTTGACAAATAGCCGACCTGATCTAGTTTTTTCTATAAACTATCTCTCACGATTCATGCAAGAGCTTAGAGAGAGTCTTTAGAAAGCTACTAAAAGAATACTTGCAATATATTAAGAAGACTATTGATTATGGACTAACTTATATGAAGAATGTTAAATATTTTTGTCTACAAGGATACTCAGATTTTGATTATGCAAGTTCTATTGATGATAGAAAGTCTACTTTAGGGTACATTTTTTTTTATCTTGGATCAAGACGAGAGGAGGACTATGGTTTGAAAGCTATGTAAAAATATTCCAGATCGTACCTTTTATTTGCAACCCGTAATTTCACCAAAATAGACAAAATATGCAAAAATTAAGGTTAAAAAATTCAATTGTGTTATTTACATATTGGATGGATAACTTGATAAATTAGATGATCCAATTTTAAATTCCATTATATATATTCATATATAATAATTTTCTTCACATTAAATTAAATAATTTTATTTTTATTTTATTTAATCTTTCTTAAAATATTGCAAAAATGTTTGATAATTTTTTTAAAGTGTTTTTCTTTTAATTCACCGGGTTCAATCACTATGGTTGATATGTATAAGAAGTATTACTCAAAAAAGGTGATGTGACCTGGCTTCAATCTCCATGGTGGATATGTATAAAAAAGTATTATTCAAAAAGGTGATGTAACCTGAGTTCAATCCCCATAGTAAATATGTATAGGAAGTATTACTCAAAAAAATAATATACATTGTATTAATACGATAAAAAAAAATCATATAATTACAACGTGTAAGATAAAACACGCACACACAATTTTTTAAATCCAAGGAAAGTTAGACCTGCAACCAGATTAGAGAATGTATTTGTGTGCAATGCCGTTGGACGTTGAGGTATTTTCTTATCTTGAATAATGACATCTCTCTTCACTCAGAAAAGAAGGAATTCGGGCGTGTGTGACGGGCGGGCCAAAGGATTGATTGGGCTTTGAGTCGCTTTTCCGTATCCAAACCTCCCTATTTATGTTATAAGAAAGAACATCCCCACGGAAAAGAAAGGTGCCCTTTTAGAATAGAGAGACCTTGAGCGGGGCTGAAGGATCCCAGCTATCTGGAATATATGAATTTACATTGGTCGATTTCGATTTAAGGTGTTTAATTCAGAAGTGATTAGGTAGCCGCAGACGAAAGAATAGTATTCCATTTTCTCAAGGTGTCACCACTATAAAAGATGCCGTTAGAAAGTTGTTACCCGATGTATTGTCTGCAATGCCGTTGGACTCAAGTAGCCGTTGAGAAGCCGTTAGAAAGTTGTTACCCGCGTCCTCCTATAGCCGTTAGAAAAGGAATATTTAGGTATAGCAGTCTTGTTACCTTTATGTTTTCGGTTTCCTCTCCTTCCCTGTTTTGGCTCTGTTTTCTGTTTTCATCTTCCTCCCCTTCCCTGTTTTGGCTCTGTTTTCGTCTTCCTCCATTATCTTGTTTTGGTTCTGTTTTCATCTTCCTTGGCTTTGTTTCTTTTGTTTTTAAGATGTTATTCAAGCCATGGCTACGTCTTCTTTGGTTGCTGTTGTTTTTTTTTTTTTTAAATAAATTTTTTGTTATAGAGCAATAGATGTCAAATTCCATAGGCAAAGCAAATCAGAGTAGTTCAGATTTTGAGGTAAGTTTTCTGTTTCTAATTTTTGCTTGCATTTATATTTCTGCTCTATTTTTCATGTTTAAAATTATTTTAAGATGTGTCTGTTTTAATTATTTTATTGTTAATTTTCAAAATCTTGTGAGATGGCTGAAAATGAAGACTTGCTACAGCCTCTTGGAAGTGGCCCTATATTGTCAAAGGTATGTCAACAACTTTAAATTTGCATTAATTTTATAACAAAATTTGATAAATGTCAACAAAGATTTTGAAATACATAAATTATGTACTGTATTTTTGTCTAGTTTGGATTGATGAGTTTCTTTCAACTGCTAATTCCTGTATAGTACTAAATATTGCGATACTTTTAAATTTATCGTCTGTTCGCCTTTTCCATTAGTGATTGCTTAGACCATAGGGGTGAATTTCACTTCTAGATTAGTAGGGCTACTGAGAATTACGACCTTTAAAATGTATTTTAAAGAAGAATAGGAAGGCATAAAGGTTTTTTAAATCCTGGATAGAAAGACACGGAGGTTTTTAAACCTTGCGTTCTGGCGGATGAAAGAATTTGTTAATTAGCCATACCCTAAAGCTAGCATACCGTAAAGCTCCTAACTGAAGATATTTCAGCAATTGTTTGTTTAATGTTACAAAAAATATTTGAGAGACGGCCTAAGGGATTGTAGGCTATGAAATATGTTAGCTCGAACTAACCATTACAAGTATTTTTTTTCGCCTCCTCCCTTATAACAGAGATTAGTTAGCATATCCTCAAGTTCCCTGTGTCGCGTGTATACATGTGAAGTCTGACTGTTTCGATTTAGACCTTTAATTTACCCTTATACTGCATTACACTGCCTGCCTCCGTCCGACGTGTTCGGAAGAATAGAATTTTATGTATTATAAAAATGTATGTGGTCTATTATATACTTCCCGTGGACAAGTTGCTGAGTATGATGCCTGACATGGCATCAGGCATTTTTGGCTATTACGTGGATCTCATTATCTACAGTTGATTTACCCTTGGTAGAGTGGTACATTCACCTCCATAGGCGATTTTTTTTATTAGGTAGGCCCATTAAAAGAGGCTTTCATAATAACATTATTAAGGGGCAACAGGTGAACTATAGGTTTGATTAATCTTATCATCTTCCTCAGTGTTCATCTTTGAACTTAATATCAGTTGAAATTCGTTTGCATAAAACATGTTCCGGTTAATAATATGCTATGACTCTCACTAGATCTAGTTTTATTTTTATTTCATAATGGTTTGGCTGCTTCGATTTAGACCCTTATACAGTTGCCTCTCAACGAATAAAATTATATGTATTATAAACAGGTGTGTGGTCTATTACATACAATATTGTATAGACCTTAGTGTCCGCCAGGTCCAAGTTGCTGAGTGTGATGTGTGACTTGGCAAGAGCCATCTGTGGTTACTATGTGGATTTCATTATTGAGAGTATTCAATGGTTAATCTGGCCTTGTAGATTTCATTATTGAGAGTACTCAGTGGTTAATCTGGCCTTCTTGAAGTTGTACATTCACCTTTATCTGTAGTCCTTGAAGTTCCTCCGGCCTTGCTTGAAGTTGTACATTCACCTTTGTTTAGAGGGGCTCTCATAATAACATGGAAAGGTTGAAGGGCTACAGTGAACTGTAGGTTTTGATTAATCCTATCTGTCTTCTTCAATAAGTTCAGTCATTTTCATAGTGGTCATCTTTAAACTTAGTGTTAGTTGGACTTCTTCTATTCCACTCAAATAAAAATAAGCTGATAGTTAAGTGATGCATTTGCTGAGAATAATATGTCACGACTTACGTTAGGATTATTAGATTTTATTTTTTATTAAAGTGATGGATTTTTTTGGTTTATATGTATGGTCAAAAATTAACATAAATGTATCTATAAAAAAAAAATTTACTTAGGTAAATTTTGAAATAACCATGCATATTTTATTTTATTTTTAAAGAAAATATATATTTTTTCTCAATCATGTCATTGAAAAACTTTAAAAAGCCCATAAGGTTACAACTTTGAGTAATTTTTTTTTTCTTCTTATTTTACTTTTTTATCTCAGTTATTTTATTTTCTGTATTTTTGTTTCTTTTAGTTGTATAATATATTATATTACTAATTTTATTTTTTTCTTTTACAGGAACATATAAAATGGATATTTTGACTTAAAACTCAAGAATTGAGAGAGAAACTGATCTTAGAGAAAATTTAGGAGTTTTCGATCAATTTCTATTTTTTATTTCAATGTATGTTTATTAACAATTATTTTTAATAAAAAAATCAATATTTTTCTTGGGGGTTGGGAAACCCCTCTAAAACCCCCATGGATGGCCATGGACCTTCTTGGGGGTGTGTCTTTCTTTGTTTGTGTATATTTTTTTTAAGTTTGTTAATTGTTTTGTGCTTTGATATTTAAATCATTTTAAAAATATTTTGAAGTGTAATAATTATTAAAATTATAACATATATATTGGTTAATATTTTCTTCACTAAAAATTTAGTTTAATTTTATTTAAATACTTATTTTCTAAGTTCTTGTATACCATCCCATATGTGCACAACAATTATGTGTTGAAAAATGATCAAAATAATTTAAGCTTGTAAGTTAAACATATATTTTGGTGCAAATTATGAATCTTAGTTGCTTATATACTTACTTTAAGCTTTTATATATATAAAATTATGATAGGTTTCAAGTGTGTATTATTTAAATTTTTAAATATATTATAAGAAGCAACTCCATATGTATATTGATTATGTTTTGATGTTTTGAATAAAAATGAAAACAATTAAATTATTAAAATTTATTTTTTATTTTTATTATTTTAATATATGTTTGTAATATTCATATTTGAATAAGTGGTTGTATTTTTAAGTTTACTCAAATATTAATAAATTTTAAATTTATTATTTTATTATTTATTATAATAATAAATTATGGTAAATGATTCGGTCAATTTTTAGTTTCTATTTATAATTTTAAAATTGTATTGATTATTACTATTTTGTTTTAAATTTATTTATTTTTAATTAATATTAAAAATAAAAAACAAATTATTCAATGTATATACTTTGAATGAATGAAAACAATTTTCACTCAAAATTAAAATATTTTTATTAGGTATATCTATTATGACATTGTTTGTATATCTCTATTTTACTGTAAATTGTTTTTGTCTTTTGTATATTTTATTTGTGTATTTTATAATTTAAATATTTATTCTATTTGGGTATTTGGTTTTTTTGCATTTTTCTTCTCTTGTATCTTTCATTATTTATGTATAATTCAATTTTTCAAAATTGGTATTCTTTGTATACTTATTTTGCTTGTATTTTTATTTATATGCACAATTTATTTTGTTTGACATTTGAGTATCCTATTCTAAATAGTCTAAATTTGCTCGTGTATATGTATACATTTAAGTATTGTCTAGAATTTGTACTTTATTACTTCTTGTTTGGGTATTTGTTGTTATATGTTGACTTGTACTTTTGCATGTATGTATAATATTTTGAATGTGAGATGATATTGTTTGTATATTTATGTATTTGTTTGTGTGTTTGTATATATTTGATCTTTTGTGTATTCTATAATCTAAATATTATTCTATTTGGATATCTGTTTTGCTTGTATTTTTCTTTTTAGTATTCTTTATATAATTATTTTGCTTGTATATTTGGTTGTATTCATAACTTATTGTGTTTCACATGACATTGTTTTATCATATACAATATATCATATTCTAAGTAGTCTAAATTTATTTGTGTATATGTATATATTTAAGTATTGTATAGTTTTGTATTTTATTACTTGTTGTTTGGGTATTTGTTGTTATAGGTTGACTTATACTTTTGCATGTATGTACAATCTTAATCTTTTGAATGTGAGATATTGTTTGTGTATTTATGTATTTCCTAATTGTTTGTGTATTTGTATATATTTGATCATTTGTGTATTCTAATTTAAATATTATTTTATTTGGATATTTGTTTTGCTTGTATTTTTTTTCTATTGTATCTTTGATTATTTAAGACATTGTTTGTATATCTCTATTTTATTGTATGTGATATTAAATTGTTTTTGTCTATTTATATATTTGTGTATTTTATATTCTATTTGGGTATTTGTTTTTCTTGCATTTTTCTTTTCTCTTGTATCTTTCATTATTTATGTATAATTCAATTGTTCAAAATTGGTATTCTTTGTATACTTATTTTGCTTGTATTTTTGTTTGTATGTACAATTTATTGGTATTCTAAATAGTCTAAATTTGTTTGTGTATATGTATACATTTAAGTATTTTCTAGTTTTGTCCTTTATTACTTCTTGTTTGAGTATTTGTTGTTATATGTTGACTTGTACTTTTGCATGTATGTATAATCTTTTGAATGTGAGATGATATTGTTTGTATATTTATGTATTTGTTTGTGTATTTGTATATATTTGATCTTTTGTGTATTTTATAATCTAAATATTATTCTATTTGGATATTTTTTTTGCTTGTATTTTTCTTTTTGGTATTTTTTATATAATTATTTTGCTTGTATATTTGGTTGTATGCATAACTTATTGTGTTTCACATGACATTGTTTTATCATATGCAAGTGTATCATATTCTAAGTAGTCTAAATTTATTTGTGTATATGTATATATTTAAGTATTGTCTAGTTTTGTATTTTATTATTTGTTTTTTGGGTATTTGTTGTTATAAGTTGACTTATACTTTTGCATGTATGTATAATCTTTTGAATGTGAGATATTGTTTGTATATTTATGTATTTCCTAATTGTTTGTGTATTTGTATATATTTGATCATTTGTGTATTCTAATTTAAATATTATTTTATTTGGATATTTGTTTTTTTTTGTATTTTTTCTATTGTATCTTTGATTATTTATGACATTGTTTGTATATCTCTATTTTATTGTATGTGATATTAAATTATTTTTGTCTATTTATATATTTGTGTATTTTATAATTTAAACATTTATTCTATTTGGGTATTTTGTTTTTCTTGCATTTTTTTTTTTCTTTTGTATCTTTCATTATTTATGTATAATTCAATTGTTCAAAATTGGTATTCTTTATATACTGATTTTGCTTGTATTTTTGTTTGTATGCACAATTTATTGTGATTGGCATGTGTGTATACTATTCTAAGTAGTCTAAGTTTATTTATGTGTATGTATATATTTAACTATTGTTTAGTTTTGTACTTTATTACTTGTTGTTTGGGTATTTGTTGTTATAGGTTGATTTATACTTTTGCATGTATGTATAATATTTTGAATGTGAGATAATATTGTTTGTATATTTATGTAATTCCTAATTGTATATATCTTTGATTATTTATGTATATTTTATTCAATTGTTTAAAATTTGTATTCTTTATATAATTATTTTGCATGTAAATTTGGTTGTACGCATAATTTATTGTGTTTCACATGACATTGTTTTGTCATATGTGAGTGTATCTAATTCTAAGTAGTCTAAATTTATTTGCGCATATGTAAATATATTTATGGTTTTTGTTGTTATGGCATTATTTGTATATCTATATTCTACTATATTAAATTTTGGTGTATTTGAATATATTTGATCCCTTGTGTTTTTTATAGTCCTGTTGAGTGGTATTTTCACCCAATTGTGAAAACACACTCTCCGATAGGATTTGAGTTCCAAATCCCCTCTTGCAAAGAAATTAAATAAATAATTTCTCCAAGGTCTCCGCTATGTTAGCATTTTGCATAAATAATAATATTCAATTTGAATGCTTGGAACACCTCAGTGGTTGCAAGTAACTGTAAACAAGGGGCACTGCTGGTTTATTTTATTTAAAGACTTAATGATTGTTCGTTTGATCAGAATGAACTCAATGTGAATCAATATTAACGATACAATTATTTTATTTTCATATTTCGGTAGATTTTCAAATGTTTATTTCAATGACTGTAAATTAAAATGAAGTTAAACTTTCTAGAAAATAAAAGTGCAGAAATAATGAAAATAAAACACAAAGAAAATGAAACTAAAGTACATTCAGAGCGCTGCGATCCTATTTTGACAAAATCGAAGATATGAGGTTTTACGCATACAACCTAACCTATTGAACTCGTAAAACATGCACAATCCAGATAAGTTAAGTGCTGCTTTCTGGGGTTTTAATTACGATTTTCAGATTTAGACATTCGCATGAAGCAACCAAGATAACTTGCATTAAACTCCACCTATAAACGTAAAATCTGAAAAGGGAAAAAATAAAAATTTAATCTCGCATACAGAAGATAGCTCCTTCTTTCTTATCAATGAGATGCAACTCTCTGAGATTTTCTGTATTAAAAATATATCAGTTTACAATAACAAAAATTTCCAGCTTTATCAAACCAGAACAAATAGAGGAAAACGCTCCAAAGCAAGCCTAGAATGGCCTATCGCCTTCAGCTCTACAACTCTACTCACAGCGGTTTCCAAACCCTATACCTATCATTGGCTTATGCTTTTAAAATTTATGGTATGGCTCTTTGTTTCGCTCTGTGACGCTTCGTTTCATTTCTTAGATCACTTCATTTCATCTTCTTTGACTCTTTGTTGTTTTTGACTTTCTGCTTGGGCATGGAAACGTTTGGTCTTCTCTGCTAACTGTAATTGTTGGTCTTGAAGCGTTACACCATAACCCTAACACATTTGTGCCATGTGTTCAACGCCTCCCCTATATACTTTGTAACGACCCATCGTGAATCGCAACAAAAAATAGTATGTCACGATATCACGACATTTTTATGTCCACACCTTAGCTCTTCTTTTTCTATCGCGAAAATAAGACATGTCGCGATATCGCGACGTTTTTATGTCTTTGGTCACAAGGATGCAATATGTCGCGATATCGCGACACTTTTCACTTTTATTCTTTCTCCTTGCTTTTTGCTGTGAAAATGCGACATGTCGCAAAATCGTGAAACTTTTTTGTTTTGCTTTACTCTACTACTTGGAGCCGCGAAAACACGACATGTCGCGATATCGCGGAACTTTTTCTTCAAGCTGCATTTTGTTGTTTTCAACCGTGAAACTCTGACACGTCGCGATATCGCGACAATTTTCCTCTACGTTCACTTTGGTTGCTTTCGGTCGCGAAACTCCGACATGTCGCGATATCATGACATATTTCCATTACTTAGCTTATAAGTCGTCGTAAATCGCAAAAATGAGACATGTCACGATTTCACGACATTTTTTTATCTTCGCCTCTGTTGTCGTCGATAGATCGCGAAAACGCGACCTGTCGCGATTTCGTGATAATTTCTTTCATTTGTTCCTTCCTCACTTTCCTATCGCGAAAACTTGACATGTCACGATATCGCGATGTTTTTTTCTCCTTGCCCTTCATCTTGTCTTCAGGTTGCGAAAATGTCACATGTCGCGATATCGCGACAGCTTTGTATTGATTGTTCCTCTTGCTGCCTTTGACCGTGATTTCGTGACAAGTCGTGAAAACATGACATGTCACGATATCGCGACAATTTTTGTACTTAGCTCTTTTACCCGTCGGACATCGCGAAAACACGACATGTCACGATATCGCGACAACTTTGAGTCTTCAACTTGGTTCTTTGTCTTGCATCGCGATAATGAAACACGTCGTGATATCGCAACATTTTTGACGTCTTGTTCTATTTGACCACTTTGACCGCGATTTCACAACACGTCGTGATATCACGACATTTCTCCATTTTACTTTCTCTCTCCTCTATGAACCGCGATAACGTGACATGTCGTGATATTGTGACACTTTTGCCTCCGCACTTTCCATTGCTTCTTTTGGTCGCGATATCACGACATTTTTCCTCTTTTCTCTTTTCCTCTGCTTCGGACCGCGATACTGCAACATGTCGCGATATCGTGACATTTTCTCTTCATGCTGTATTCTATTGTTCTTAGCCGTGAAAACGTGACATGTCGCGATATCGCGACATTTTCTTTTTTCTTAGCTGCGACAGAGCAACATGTCGCGATATCGCGACACTTTCTTTTTCTTAGCTGTGATAGAGCAACATGTCGCGATATCGTGACACTTTTTCTTTATGCTGTATTTTGCCGATTTGAATCGCGAAAACACGACATGTCGCGATATCGTGACATTTTTTATTTTGTTATCTTTTGTTCTTCCTTTGTTATTTTAGCATACGGGCTGCTTCTGTCTTCTTGAAAAACATACAAAAGGTGGGTCCCCAATTTTGGGGTGCGTTGTGGAGCAGCCACAACAAATGGCGACTCTGCTAGGAAATGTTCCTGAGCATTTCGGTGAGAACCTAACCTAGAAATATACAAACTTGAATACAGGCGTCAGCACATAAAAACATAAACAAATGCCGATAGATCAGAAATACATGAAACATTAGAATCATTAAGTATCATCTCGGTGTGTGCAGTGTGTTCCATTTTCTATCGTTTGAAATTGATCCACATTCCATTGTCAGTTTTACATGAATGCATATGTGAGGTTGTGAATGACTTGCGCAACATGATAAATATAACAACCTGCTTTATAAAAAATCAACCCTTATAGTGTCATACACAAACATTTAAACCTTTCAAACCCTCTTATAATCAACTACATTTATAATGAATTATTTATTAGCTCCCAAAGTTGGTTATGTGTCACTACTATCTTGAACCCATGTGCAAGTGAAAGTGAAATCAGAGCTTTGGGGAATAGGATCCCCAACCTAAGAGATATGGGAATTTAACCCTATCCTTACTACTCTGATCTGGGATTCATTACCTCACTTTGGACAAAATGATTTAACCAGTTATGGATGAAATTGTTAGGCTAGTCTATCCGTTTGAGCAGTCAGTGGTCTTGCTTTGAGACATGTTGCCACGCATGAGCATACTTAACCCCATAATCTATGATTTGGCTTCATTTCTTTATTTTTTGGACCTTGGAGATGACTACCCATCCTTGCGAGGGACATGTAGTACGATCCTTCCAATCCAATATTAAGATGAAATGGAAAATATTAGCTTTTATTTCTTGGACCTTAGGGATGACTACCCATCCTTGCGAGGGACATGTAGTATGATCCTTCCAATCCAATATTAAGATGAAATAGAAAATATTAATTTTTATTTCTTGGACCTTGGGGATGACTACCCATCCTTGTGAGGGACATGTAGTACGATCCTTCCAATCCAATATTAAGATGAAATGGAAAATATTAGTTTTTATTTCTTGGACCTTGGGGATGACTACCCATCCTTACGAGGGACATGTAGTATGATCCTTCCAATCCAAGATTTATGATAAAATGAAAAATGGAAGCTTTGGGGAATCGAATTCTCAACCTAAGCGAGATGAGAATTATGGCCTATCCTTACTACTCCATGTAGGTCAAATCAGAGCTTTGGGGAGTTGGATCCTCAACCTAAGTTCGATGAGGATTTAACCCTATCCTTACTACTCTGGTTTTAGGCTTTAAGCTTTATGGGAGTGGTAAAAACCACTATTTTAAGGATTATGTTGCATGATAGGACAAACACGAAATACTCCTTTCGCCTGACCTTTTCTTCCAAGCATGGTTTTGATCATTTTGCTCAAGATCTTCTTTAATGTGCATGGAAAATGCTTGGTTCAAGATAGTTCGGGCATCAGTTCCCAACCTTAGGATTTTTTTTTTTTTATGTTATAGAATAACCCTAAGAGGATTTGACATATTTTAAAGATTTGTATTTGAAATGCATATGCAACTAAGATGGCATGTATATGCAAAGTGGTATGTAATATGAATGCATTGCATTTTGGAATTATGGATAAAGTATTGCCATGATTTGTAAAACTGACTACTTCATGCATCACAAGTTTCAAACGATATTAGTTAAACTGTTGGTGTTACTTGCAGAGCTTTCTACAACACAATTCCAATGTTTCATATTTTCCTGATATCAGGCATAAGTTGACATCTAAATTATTATTATTTTTTTAGACAAACCAAACATATCAAATGAGGACGAACACAAAACTTAAATCCTAACTGAACTAGCAATCCTAAAAAAAAACGAAACTTGAAAATCCATACCAAAACCAAAAAAAATACAATACCAATCTCATATGACTTAAGGGCTAAAATAGTGCTTTAAAACGTGCCCATTAACCGATAACGTCAGATCCTTCCTGTCCAAAGCTCTTAATCTGAAGGTATTCTTCCCTAGGATTTTTGAAATTTGGTAAGGGCCTAACCAAAGACAATCAAACTTTTGGTGATCCCCCTTCTCTTCATGTCTTTTATCCCATAGTAAGACCAAATCCGAGATTCTGAAGGACTTAATTTTAGCTCTTTTATCAAACCATATTTTAACCACATCTTGATGTTTGCTCATGTGGAGCATGGCTTATTCTATTTTTTCATCAAGGTGCAGTAGATGACTTAATCTGACCTCAATGTGATTATCTGTTCCCAGGTATTCTTTCATGAAATGAAAGGTTTGCAGCTTCAAGTTTGCAAGAAAAATTGGATCTTGCCCATAAACCAAATTATAGGGTGTATTCCCTATTGAGTCCTTTTCTCTGATCCTATCTGCCCAAAGAGCAAATTTTAACTGGTTATGCCAATCCCAAGGGTTCTTTTCCAGTAATTTCTTAATGATGTTCAACAAAATTTTATTTGAGGATTCGGCCAAACCATTACCTTGAGGGTAATAGTTAGATGCAAATTTTAAACTCACCTTATTGTCGTATGCCCAATTTGCAAATTGAGTAGAGGAAAAAGCCTTACCATTATCACTAACAATAGAATCAGGCATTCCAAACCTTGTTACGATATGATCTTCAAGGAATTTTATTACCACATCTGTAGTGGAATGCTTTGTAGGAATTGCTTCTGTCCACCTTGTGCAATAATCTATAGCCGTGAGTATAAACTTATGGGAATCTGAAGAATTTGGGTTAATAACCCCAATGAAGTCTAATACCCATTGTGCGAATGGTCTCATCTCAACTACAGGTTGCAATGGCATAGCTGCATTTCTTTCTCTATTGGTAGCTACTTGACAGATATGACAGGATCGTACGTGAGCATGTGCATATTTAAAAATATAGGGCCAATAATATCCTGCTCTCAGGATTTGATCCGATGTTGCATTTGTCGCACCATGGCCAGTTATGTATTTGCCATGAAATTCTTGCAAAACTTTGGCAACTTCTTGATTCAAGCATCGTAAGTAAATCCCCTCGTGATTTTTCCTGTACAAAACACCTTATCTAATCAGATAATTGGCAGATTTAAGTCTTAATGCTCTTATTTGAGTGGAATTCATATATGATGGACACTTACTGTTTGATAAAAAATACACAATATCAACATACCAGTCATCCTTAGAAATATGCTCTGCATTTGAATATTGGCATGTCATTTGAGGATTATTCTCAGCAATCGTCTTCACAAGTCCCTGTCCGCGAACTAGTTTCATAGGTTGAATTTCAAGATCAAATTCTTGAATAGTAGAGATCCATTTACCTCTTCTTTCACCTAGCTCATTTTGCACAAACATTGTTTTGACAGCGGGGTCAGGCACAATGGCAAAGACTCTGCTATGTACAATGTAGTGTCAATTTTTTTTACCATTTTGAAAAGTGCGTACATCTGCTTATCGAGGATGGAATACCTCAATTGAGCATCTTTCAAAGGCGCACTTAAAAACGCTATGGGATTTTCTGCACTATCTTCACATTTTTGAGTCAAGACACTCATAAAAGAGTGTTCTGATGTGAAAGCATAAATAAAGAAAGGTTTAGAATAGTCTGGACTTATGAGGATAGGGGCTTTAGAAATAGCATCCTTAATGTTTTGGAAGGCCACCCTACTTACTTCATTCCATATGAATTCTACATCCTTTTTAAGCATCTCGTTCAGCGGTTTAGCTATCTCAGCAAAGCCCGAAATAAACTTCCTCACAAAATTGATTTTCCTGAAGAAAGATCTCAACTCCTTCTTGCTACCTAGGAGAGGCTTGTTTTGGATAGCTTCTATCCTTTTCGGGTCAATGGATATACCTTCTTTCGAAATGATGTGACCAAGCAATCTACCTTCTGTTACTCCAAAGATGTATTTTTTGGGATTCAAAGAAATTCCATGCTCTCTACATCTTTGGAGAACCCTTTTCAAATCCTTGACATGGTATTCTCTTTTCTTTGAGAATACTGGAATATCATCCACATACATGATGATACATTTACCTATGAGCCCTTTGAATGCATAATCCATGGCGCATTGAAATGTTGCGCCTACATTTAATAGTCCAAAAGGCATTCTTCTGTAGGCAAATGTCCCCCATTTGGTTGTGAAGGCTATTTTCATCCTATCATTGGGATGAATAAGAATTTGATTATATCTAGAATATCCATCAAGAAAAGACATCATTTCGGACCCATTCACTGTTTGCAAAATTTCATCAATAGATGGCAATGGATAGTTATCCTTTTGCGAGGCTTTGTTGAGATTTCTAAAATCTATACATAGCCTAATTTCTTCGCTCTTATTTCTCACCAAAACGAGATTAGAAACCCAGGTTGAGTGCCTAATAGGAAAAATGATCTTTGCTTCCAATAATCTCTTGACCTCCTTTTCTATTAAGGGCTCCAATAACGGGTTAACAGTTCGTTGTCTTTGTCTGAAAGGTTTGGAGTCTGGATTTAGAGGGATGGTGTGTGTAATGACGCTTTGATCGTATGTTTTCAACTCGTTGTAGTTCCAAGAAATGCAATCTACGTAGTATTTTAGTGCATGTATTATGTTCTCTCTTTCATTAGCTGTACATGCCTTTGCGATGTATACTTCTCGTGGATTGTCTACACTCCCTATATTAATTAAATCACAAGCATCTTTAGGGAGTGGAACCCTTTTTCCTTTTCGGGCCTTATATCCCATATAGAATATTTTCTCCAAAGATACAATGTCCTTAGGTATTTTGTTAAATTGACATGTAGCTTCACTTTTGTTTTCTGCTTCTTCTTGCCACCTTTGATCCTCATCAATCACTTGGTTTTCAAAAATACCGAAATTCGTGACAAATTTAAATGTGTCTGTCATTTTAAAAAACTTGGAGGTTCTTGAAATTATTAGGTATTGATGGACAAGGGACTAATTCGATGGAGAACTTCTTGCACCTTTTTATGTCCACTGGATTTAACATGCCTGTAGCGACTGCAAGAGAATCAACTATGCGATTTCCTTTCCTAGAAATAAGGGATATATTAAACACGTCAAATTCCTCAATGAGGTCGATCACCCTAGTTCTATAAAGGCCCAGTCTCTTATCGTGACATGTATATTGTCCTTTAATCTGTTTGACTACCAATTCCGAATCCCCCAAAAATTTCAAGCATTTAACCTTTTTGCTCAACTTATGCCTGAGATCAGGAAAATATGAAACATTGGAATTGTGTTGTAGAAAGCTCCGCAAGTAACACCAATAGTTTAACTAATATCGTTTGAAACTTGTGATGCATGAAGTAGTTAGTTTTACAAATCATGGCAATACTTTATCTGCAATTCAAAAATGCAATGCATTCATATTACATCCCACTTTGCATATACATGCCATATTAGTTGCATATGCATTTCAAATACAAATCATTAAAATATGTCAAATCCTCTTAGGGTTATTCTATAACATAAAAAAAAAATCCTAAGGTTGGGAACCAATGCCCGAAATATCTTGAACCAAGCACGTTCCATGCACATTAAAGAGGATCTTAAGCAAAATGATCAAAACCATGCTTGGAAGAAAAGGTTAGGCGAAAGGAGTATTTCGTGCCTGTCCTATCATGCAACATAATCCTTAAAACAGTGGTTTTTACCACTCCCATAAAGCTTAAAGCCTAAAACTAGAGTAGTAAGGATAGAGTTAAATCCTCATCGAACTTAGGTTGAGGATCCAACTCCCCAAAGCTCTGATTTGACCTACATGGAGTAGTAAGGATAGGGCATAATTCTCATCTCACTTAGGTTGAGAATCTGATTCCCCAAAGCTTTCATTTTTTATTTTATCATAAATCTTGGATTGGAAGGATCGTACTACATGTCCCTCGCAAGGATGGGTAGTCATCCCCAAGGTCCAAGAAATAAAAACTAATATTTTCCATTTCATATTAATATTGGATTGGAAGGATCGTACTACATGTCCCTCGCAATGATGGGTAGTCATCCCCAAGGTCCAAGAAATAAAAACTAATATTTTTCATTTCATCTTAATATTGGATTGGAAGGATCGTACTACATGTCCCTCACAAGGATGGGTAGTCATCCCCAAGGTCCAAGAAATAAAAACTAATATTTTCCATTTCATCTTAATATTGGATTGGAAGGATCGTACTACATGTCCCTCGCAAGGATGGGTAGTCATCCCCAAGGTCCAAGAAATAAATAAATGAAGCCAAATCATGGATTATGGGGTTAAGTATGCTCATGCGTGGCAGCATGTCTCAAAGCAAGACCACTGACTGCTCAAACAAAAAAACTAGCCTGACAATTTCATCCATAATTGGTTAAATCATTTTGTCCAAAGTGAGGTAATAAATCCCAGATCAAAGTAGTAAGGATAGGGTTAAATTCCCATCTCGCTTAGGTTGGGAATCTTATTCCCTAAATCTCTGATTTCACTTTCACTTGCACATGGGTTCAAGATAGTAGTGACACATAACCAACTTTGGGAGCTAATAAATAATTCATTATAAATGTAGTTGATCATAAGAGGGTTTGACAGGTTTAAATGTTTGTGTATGACACTATAAGGGTTGATTTTTTATAAAGCAGGTTGTTATATTTATCATGCTGCGCAAGTCATTCACAACCTCACATATGCATTCATGTAAAACTGACAATGGAATGTGGATCAATTTCAAACGATAGAAAATAGAACACACTGCACACACCGAGCTGATACTTAATGATTCTAATGTTTCATGTATTTTTTATTTATCGACATTTGTTTATGTTTTTATGTGCTGATTCTTGTATTTAAGTTTTTATATTTCCAGGTTAGGTTCTCACCGAAATGCTCAGGAACATTTCCAATAGAGTCGCCATTTGTTGTGGCTGCTCCACAACGCACCCCAAAATTGGGGACCCACCTTTTGCATGTTTTTCAAGAAGACAGAAGTGGCTCGTATGCTAAAAGAACAAAGGAAGAACAAAAGACAGCAAAATGAAAAGTGTTGCGATATCGCGACATGTCACGTTTTCGCGATTCAGATCGGCAAAATACAGCATAAAGAAAAAGTGTTGTGATATCACATGTTGCTCTGTCGTGACTAAGAAAAAGAAAGTGTCGCGATATTGTGACATGTTGCTATGTCATGGCTAAGAAAAAAGAAAATGTCGCGATATCGCGACATGTCACGTTTTCGCGGCTAAGAACGTCAAAATACAGCATGAAGAGAAAATTTCACGATATCACGACATGTTGCAGTATCGCGGTCTGAAGCAGAGGAAAATAGAAAAGAGGAAAAATGTCGCGATATCGCAACCAAAAGAAGCAATGGAAAGTGCGAAGGCAAAAATGTCACGATATCATGACATGTCGCGTTATCGCGGTTCATAGAGGAGAGAGAAAGTAAAATGGAGAAATGTCGCGATATCGCGACGTGTTGTGAAATCACGATCAAAGTGGTCAAACAGAACAAGACACCAGAAATGTCGCGATATCGTGACGTGTTTCATTATCGCGATGCAAGAGAAATAACCAAGTTGAAGACTCAAAGTTGTTGCGATATCGCGACATGTCGTGTTTTCACGATGTCCGATAGGTAAAAGAGCTAAGTACAAAAATTGTCGCGATATCACGACATTTCATGTTTTCATGACTTGTCACGAAATCACGGTCAAAGGCAGCAAGAGGAACAGTCAATACAAAGTTGTCACGATATCGCGACACGTCGCGTTTTCACAACCTAAAGATGAGATGAAGGGCAAGGAGAAAAAAACATCGCGATATCGGGACATGTCAGGTTTTCGCAGCAGGAAAGTGAGGAAGGAAAAAATGATAGAAATTATCGTGAAATCACGACAGGTTGCGTTTTCTCGATCTATCAACGAAAACAGAGGCGAAGATAAAAAAATGTCACAAAATCGCGACATGTCTCATTTTTGCGATTTACGACGACTTGTAAGCTAAGCAAGGGAAATATGTCAAGATATCGCGACATGTCGGAGTTTCATGATCGAAAGCAACCAAAGTGAACATAGAGGAAAAATGTCACGATATCGCGACGTGTCAGAGTTTCATGGCTAAAAACAATAAAATGCAGCTTGAATAAAAAGTTTCGCGATATCGCGACATGTCGCATTTTCGCGGCTCCAAGCAGCAGAGTAAAGCAAAACGAAAAAGTGTCACGATTTCACGACATGTCACGTTTTCGCGACAGAAAGCAAGGAGAAAGAATAAAAGTGAAAAGTGTCGTGATATCGCAACATATTGCATCCTTGTGACCAAAGACATAAAAATGTCGTGATATCATGACATGTCTTATTTTCATGATAGAAGAAGAAGAGCTAAGCTGTGGACATAAAAATGTCGCGATATCACGACATACTATTTTTTGTTGCGATTCACGATGGGCCATTATAGAGTATATAGGGGAGGTGCTAAACACGTGGCACAAAGGTGTTAGGGTTATGGTGTAACGCTTCAGGACCAATGGTTACAGTTGGTAGAGAAGACCAAACGTTTCCACGCCCAAGCAGAAAGTCAAAAACAACAAAGAGTCGGGGAAGACGAAACAAAGCGATCTGGGAAATGAAACGAAGTGTCACAGAGCAAAATATAGATCCATACTAGAAAGTTTAAAAGCAAAAGCCAATGACAGGTACAGGGGTCGAAAACCGTTGTGAGCAGAGTTGCAGAGCTGAAGGCGATAGGCCATTCTAGGCCTTCTTTGGAGCGTTTTCCTCCATTTGTTCTGGTTTGATAAAGCTGGAAATTTTTGTTATTGTAAACTAATATATTTTTAATACAAAAAATCTCAGAGAGTTGCATCTCATTGACAAGAAAGAAGGAGCTATCTTCTGCATGCGAGATTAAATGTTTATTTTCCCCTTTTCAGATTTTAGGCTTATAGGTGGAGTTTAATGCAAGTTATCTTGGTTGCTTCATGCGAATGTCTAAATCTGAAAATCGTAATTAAAACCCCAGAAACCAGCACTTAACTTATCTGGATTGTGCATGTTTTGCAGGTTCAATAGGTTAGGTTGTATGCAGAAAACCTCATATCTTCGATTTTGTCAAAATAGGATCGCAGCGCTCTGAATGTACTTTAGTTTCATTTTCTTTGTGTTTTATTTTCATTATTTCTACACTTTTATTTTCCAGAAAGTCTAACTTCATTTTAATTTACAGTCATTGAAATAAACATTTGAAAATCTACTGAAATCTGAAAATAAAATAATTTTATCGTTAAGATTGATTCACATTGAGTTCATTCTGATCAAACGAACAATCATTAAGGCTTTAAATAAAATAAACCAGTAGTGCCACTTGTTTACAGTTACTTGCAACCACTGAGGTGTTCCAAACATTCAAATTGAATATTATTATTTATGCAAAATGCTAACATAGCGGAGACCTTGGAGAAATTATTTATTTAATTTCTTTGCAAGAGGGGATTTGGAACTCAAATCCTATTGGAGAGTGTGTTTTCACAATTGGGTGAAAATACCACTCAACAAGTCCAAATATTTATTCTATTATATCTTTGATTATTTATATGTATTCTATTCTATTGTTCAATATTGGTGTTCTTTATATGCTTATTTTACTTGTACATTTATTTGTGTATGCACAATTTATTGTGTTTGACATGACAATGTTTTGACATGTGTGAATGTATCATATTCTAAGTAGTTTAAATTTATTCGTGTATATGTATATATTTATGTATTTCCTAATTTTGTATTTTATTACTTTGTATTTGTTGTTAGAGGTTTTTTTTGTTATAGATATTCTTTTGTATGTGACATGACATATTCATAACCTATTGTATATGATATTAAATTGTGTGTGTATTTGTATATATTTGAACTTTTATGTATTCTATAATTTTAATATTTATTTATATTTGTTTTTTTTGTATTTTCTTTTTCTATTATATCTTTAATTGTTATGTATATTCTATTCAATTTTTAAAATTGGTATTCTTATTTTACTTGTATATTTATTTGTATGCACAATTTACATTGATAATGTTTTGACATGTGTGAGTGTATCTTATGAAGTAGTCTAAATGTATTTGTGTATATGCATATTTATGTATTATCTAATTTTGTGATTTATTACTTATTGTTTGGGTATTTGTTGTTATATGTATTTTGACTTACACTTGTGCATTGTACATTTTCTTTTGTATGTAACATGACATTGTTTGTGTATTTTGTATATGATATTAAATTGTGTTTGCATTGTACATTTTCTTTTGTATGTAACATGACATTGTTTGTGTATTTTGTATATGATATTAAATTGTGTATGATATTAAATTTCTTGTGTATATGTATACATTTGATATTTTGTGTATTCTATAATTTAAAAATTTATTCTACTTTGGGTATTTGTTATGCTTGTATTTTTTTTCTATTATATATTTGATTATTTGTGTATATTCTATTCAATTGTTTAAAATTGGTATTCTTTATATAGTTATTTTGCTTGGATATTTACTTGTATGCATAATTTATTATGTTTAACATGATAATGTTTTGATATATGTGAGTGTGTCCTATTTTGAGTAGTCTAAATTTATTTGTGTATATGTATATGTTTATGTATTGTCCAATTTTGTATTCTACTGCTTGTTATTTATGTTTTTGTTGTTATAGGTTTTTTTTACCTTTTGTATGTGACATGACATTGTTTATTTAACTATATTCTATTGTATATGATATTAAATTATTTGTGTATTTGTATATATTTGATCTTGTGTGTGTTCTATAGTTTAAATATTTATTTTATTTGGTTCCAATCCCACGGGCATGTCCATGCATAGTCAGTAGCCTGATCTGACTCCTCTGCGTGTTGCACCTAACTAATGACGATGATCTATTTTATGTTTGTCTGGCGATCCCCTTCATGCCATGTGTTGAACCAGACTGATGAAAATAGTGGGAACCTTGTGCGTCCGACGGTCACCATCTCACATCGAGTTATCATTAACCAGACGATGGATGTGTTGGAAGCCTTCACTAATAGTTCCCTGCCAGCTGCACTGATAGATACTAAAATTTGTGATTGTAACCAATTCATCTATGTAACCAAAAATATATATATTTATTTTATTTGGGTATTTGTTTTGCTTGTACTTTTCTATGCACAATTTATTGTGTTTGACATTAACATTGTTTTAACATGTGTGAGTGTATCCTATTTTAAGTAGTCCATATTTATTTGTGTATATGTATATATTTATGTATTTTTAAATTTGTTATATTATTACTTATTGTTTAGGTATTTATTGTTATAGGTTTTTTGACTTATACTTTTGCATGTAACATGACATTGTTTGTGTATTTTGTATATATAATATTTTGTGTATTCTATAATTATATTTATTTTGTTTGGGTATTTATTTTGCTTGTATTTTTCTTTTCTATTCAATTATTCAAAATTGGTATTATTCATATACTTATTTTGCTTGGATATTTATTTGTATGCACAATTTATTATAATTGATTGACATGAATGAGTGTATCCTATTCGTAGTTTAAAATTATTTGTGTATATGCATTTATATTTACGTATTGTCTAGTTTTATATTTTATTATTTGTTGTTTGGGCAGTTGTTATTATAGATTTTTGACATATACTTTTACATACATGTATCTTCTTTTGAATGTGAGATAACATTGTTTATAATTCTATATGATATTAATTTGTTTGTCTATTTGTGTATATTTGATGTTTTGTGTATTTTATAATTTAAATATTTATTCTATTTTGATATTGGTATTATTTATATACTTATTTTTCTTGGATATTTATTTGTATGCACAATTTCTTACAATTGATTGACATGAATGAGTGTATCCTATTCATAGTTTAAAATTATTTGTGTATATGCATATATTTACGTATTGTCTAATTTTATATTTTATATTTTGTTGTTTGGGTAGTTGTTATTATAGATTTTTGACATATACTTTTGCATACATGTATTTTCTTTTGAATGTGAGATAACATTGTTTATAATTCTATATGATATTAAATTATTTGTCTATTTGTGTATATTTGATGTTTTGTGTATTCTATAATTTAAATATTTATTCTTAATTGATATTTGTTTAGCTTGTATTTTTTTTTACAATTATATCTTGTATTATTTACTTATATTCTATTATGGTTATTCTAAAATCTTTTAGATATATAGGTGAACATTGTAGATATCGTAATTATGACTAAGCCTAAAATACTGGTTGATAGACTATTTCATCTACCACCAAAAGAAAGGGGAAATGACATGATAGGTGTAGATATGAGATGAATAGCATTAAAGAAAAGCATAATGAACGCTAAGGAGGATGAGAAAAGGAGGAAATACTTGTTTGAACAAGAAATAAGTAGAGGACTATGTTGAAGATAATCAAAATATGAATAAATAAAAATAACGAATACAACTTAGGATTTATGAATGTAATACAAATTTGTATTCTATTTTAATCATGTAGGTTGTATGCATAGGTACTAGTATTACAAAAGCAAATAGGCAAGGTGGTAGTCCAAGAAGGAAGCATTTTTCAAAGAAGTGTTGTGGCTGCTCCGCAATGTACCCCAAAATTGGGGACCCACCTTTTTGCATATTTTTCAAGAAGATCGAAGCGGCCCATATGCTAAAGATCAAAGGAAAAGCAAAATACCGCAAAGAGAAAAAAGTGTCACGATATCACGACATGTTGCATTTTCGTGGTCCAAAGCAAGGAGAAAGAGCAAGAAGAAAAAAGTGTCGCGATATTGCGACATGTTGCATTTTCGTGGCTAAGAGCAACAAGAGAGAGCAAGGAGGCAACAGTGTCGTGATATCGCGACATGTTGCATTTTCACGGTCCAAAGCAAGGAGAAAGAGCAAGAAGGAAAAGTGTTGTGATATCGTGACATGTTGCATTTTCGCGACCAAAAGAGAAGAGAAAGAGTAAGAAGGAAAAAGTGTCGCGATATCGCGACATGTTGCATTTTTGTGACCAAAAGAGAAGAGAAAGAGTACGAAGAAAAAAGTGTCGCGATATCGCGACATGTTGCATTCTCGTGACCAAAAGAAAAGAGAAAGAGTAAGAAGGAAAAAGTGTCGCGATATCGCGACATATTGCATTTTTGCAACCAAAAGAGAGTAGAAAGAGTAAGAAGGAAAAAGTGTCACGATATCGCGACATGTTGCATTTTTGCGACCAAAAGAGAAGAGAAAGAGTAAGAAAGAAAAAGTGTCGCGATATCGCGACATGTTGCATTCTCACGACCAAAAGAGAAGAGAAAGAGTAAGAAGGAAAAAGTGTCGCAATATCGTGACATGTTGCATTCTCGCGACCAAAAGAGAAGAGAAAGAGTAAGAAGGAAAAAGTGTTGCGATATCGTAACATGTTGCATTCTCGCGACCAAAAGAGAAGAGAAAGAGTAAGAAGGAAAAAGTGTCGCGATATCGCAACGTGTTGCATTCTCGCGACCAAAAGAGAAGAGAAAAAGTAAGAAGGAAAAAGTGTCGCGATATCGCGACGTGTTGCATTCTCGCGACCAAAAGAGAAGAGAAAGAGTAAGAAGGAAAAAGTGTTGCGATATCGCGACGTGTTGCATTCTCGTGACCAAAAGATAAGAGAAAGAGTAAGAAGGAAAAAGTGTTGCGATATTGCGACGTGTTGCATTCTCGCGACCAAAAGAGAAGAGAAAGAGTAAGAAGGAAAAAGTGTCGCGATATCGTGACGTGTTGCATTCTCGTGACCAAAAGAGAAGAGAAAAAGTAAGAAGGAAAAAGTGTCACGATATCGCGACATGTTGCATTCTCGTGACCAAAAGAGAAGAGAAATAGTAAGAAGGAAATAGTGTCGCGATATCACGACATGTTACATTCTCGCGACCAAAATAGAAGAGAAAGAGTAAGAAGGAAAAAGTGTCGTGATATCGTGACATGTTGCATTTTCATGACCAAAAGCAACAAAAGAGGACAAAGAGGCAGATGTGTCACGATTTCGTGACATGTCGCATTTTCGCTATGCAAGAAGAAGAACCAAGCTGAAGACATAGAAATGTCACGATTTTGAGACATGTTGCTTTTTCGTGACTCAAAAAGGGTAGGTAGGCAGCTGAAAAAAGAAGTGTGATAGTGAATGGAAGTCAGTACGTCGATTATAGGGTTCGTGTGATATCGCGACCAAAAGAGAAGAGAAAGAGTAAGAAGGAAATAGTGTAGCGATATCGCGTCATGTTGCATTCTCGCGACCAAAATAGAAGAGAAAGACTAAGAAGGAAAAAGTGTCGTGATATCACGACATGTTGCATTTTCGTGACCAAAAGCAACAAAAGAGGACAAAGAGGCAGAAGTGTCACGATTTCGTGACATGTCACATTTTTGCTATGCAAGAAGAAGAACCAAGCTGAAGACATAGAAATGTCACGATGTTGCGACATGTTGCTTTTTCGTGACTCAAAAAGGGTAGGCAGGTAGCTGAAATAAGAAGTGTGATAGTGAACGAAAGTCAGTACGACGGTTATAGGGGTTGTTACAGTGTGAAATCATCGAGCGGTGGATATACCGAACGTCATCGTTGGTTGACAGGTGGACAGAGTCTACAGTGGCAACACTGAACAAAATGTGGCACCAGGGTGTAATGTTTATGGTGTAACGCTCCATGCAAACGATTACAGTCAGCGATGAAGATTTACTTGCGACGGATTAGCACAACCGCATAGCAGATTGTCACCAAACACTACACACATCAACCAATGTACAGGGTGGATACATGTTCAAATATGACCAGATGAGGCCATTGTATGTCCAACGCATGGTGTTTGCCTCTATGGTATAAATTCCATGCGTATCAAAGATTTAAGATGTGGGTCCTACCTTAAGATCTTGCTAGTCACGTATTAAATAAAATTTAAAGGTGGGGTATCATTATGTTTTAAAGTATCATCAAAAGCCCATAACGTATGTGGAGAATAAGGATAAAACAATGCAATATGGTGAAATTCTTATGATGAAGGCATTATGTGAAGAAAAAAAAAAAGAGGAAATGTGTTGAACACTACAAAAAATAGATATTATTAAAGGGGTCGTTTTAATGACGCTTCAGTTATGAACAAAGAGCCAAAAACAATGAAGAGGCATGGGAAAGCGAAATGAAAGGCTTTGGGAAGTGAAACGAAGGGTCACAAAATGGAAATGAAGAGCCACACCAGAAATTTTAAAATGGGAAGCAAAGACATGCACAAGGGGTTGGAAACTGTTGTAAGCAGAGTTGTAGATTTGAAGGCAAGAGGGCCATTCTGGATTTTTTTGGGATGTTTTTCTTCCATGGACTGGTTTCGAAAAACCAAAAAAATTTGTTATTGTAAAATGACAAAGTTTTAATACAAAAAATTTCAGAAAGTTGCATCTTATGGACAAGAAAGGAGGAGTCATTTTCTGCATGAAATATTAAATGTTTATTTTTTTCTCTTTTTAGATTTTAGGCTTGTAAATGGAGTTTATGCAAGTTTCTTGATTGCTTCATGCGAATGTTTAAATCTGAAAACCTCATTTAAAACCCTAGGAGCCAGCACTTAGCTTATCCGGATTGTGCTTGTTTTGCAAATCCAATAGGTTAGGTTGCATGCAAGAAAACCTCATATCTTCGGTTTTTTCGGAATAGGATAGCATCAAATTGAAGGTATCATGTGTTTCATTTTCTGCATTTCATTTTCATTTTTCTGTATTTTTTTTTTTTTCAGAAATTTTAACTTTTTTTTAATTTTCAGGCATTAAAATAAACATTTAAAAATTTTCAAAATCCAAAAATAATTTCACCATTGCATAGGTTTTACTTCATACTTCCAATAAACATTTTAAAATTTCATTTTTGGAGTTATGTTTTGCACTCATGAGCCTATGATGACATTCCCTTCATGAAAATTCCAATTTCATTGAAGGAGTTATGTTTGTGACATTGTCACAAACATAACTCCTTCAATGAAATTGGAATTTTCATGAAGGGAATGTCATCATAGGCTCATGAGTGCAAAACATAACTCCAAAAATGAAATTCTAGCCCAAAATGGAATTTTTTATTTTTGGATTTTTAAAATCTGTAATAAAACTTCGGTGAATTTTTAAAAATACTAAACAACTCCGAAAATGAAATTTTAAAATGCGTATTGTAATTCTGAAGTATAACCTATGCAATGGTGAAATTATTTTTGGATTTTGAAAATTTTTAAATGTTTATTTTAATGCCTGAAAATTAAAAAAAGTTAAAATTTCTGAAAAAAAATAAAATGCAGAAAAATGAAAATGAAATGCAAAAAATGAAACACATGATACCTTCAGTTTGATGCTATCATATTCTGACAAAACCGAAGATAAGAGGTTTTTTTGCATGCAACCTAAACTATTGGATTTGCAAAACAAGCACAATCCGGATAAGCTAAGTGGTGGCTCCTAGGGTTTTAAATGAGGTTTTCAAATTTAAACATTTGTATGAAGCAATCAAGAAACTTGCATAAACTCCATTTACAAGCCTAAAATCTAAAAAGGGAAAAAAATAAACATTTAATCTTGCATGCAGAAAATGACTCCTTTCTTGTCCATAAGATGCAACTTTCTGAAATTTTCTGTATTAAAACTTTGTCATTTTACAATAACGAAATTTTTTGGTTTTCCCAAACTAGTCCATGGAAGAAAAATAGCCCAAACAAGTCTAGAATGGCCCTCTTGCCTTCAAATCTGCAACTCTGCTTACAGCAGTTTCCAACCCCTTGTGCATGCCTTTGCTTCCCCTTTTAAAATTTTTGGTGTGGCTCTTCGTTTCCATTTTGTGACCCTTCGTTTCACTTCCCAAAGCCTTTCATTTCGCTTTCTCATGCCTCTTCATTGTTTTTGGCTCTTTGTTCATAACTGAAGCGTCATTGAAACGACCCCTTCAATAATATCTATTTTGTAGTGTTCAACACATTTCCTCTTTTTTTTCTTCACATAATGCCTTCATCATAAGAATTTCACCATATTGCATTGTTTTGTCCTTATTCTCCACATACGTTATGGGCTTTCGATGATACTTTAAAACATAATGATACCCCACCTTAATATTTGATTTAATACGCGACTAGCAAGATCTTAAGGTATGACCCACATCTTAAATCTTTGATACGCGTGGAATTTATACCATAGAGGCAAACACCATGCGTTGGACATACAATGGCCTCATTTGGTCATATTTGAACACGTATCCACCCTATACATTGGTTGATGTGTGTAGTGTTTGGTGACAATCTACTATGCGGTTGTGCTGATCCATCGCAAGTAAACCTTCGTCGTTGACTGTAATCATTTGCATGGAGTGTTACACCATAAACCTTACACCTTGGTGCCACGTTTTGTTTAGTGTTGCCACTGTAGACTCTGTCCACCTGTCAACCAATGATGACGTTCGGTATATCCACCGCTCGATGATTTCACTTTGTAACGGCCCCTGTAACTACCGTACTGACTTTCGTTCACTGTCACACTTCTTATTTTAGTTGCCTACCTGCCCTTTTTGAGTCACAAAAAAGCAACATGTCACAAAATCGCAAAAAAGCAACATGTCGCGAAATCGTGACATTTCTATGTCTTCAGCTTGGTTCTTCTTCTTGCATCGCGAAAATGCGACATGTCGCAAAATCATGACACTTCTGTCTCTTTGTCCTCTTTTGTTGCTTTTGCCCACGAAAATGCAACATGTCACGATATCACGACACTTTTTCCTTCTTACTCTTTCTCTTCTCTTTTGGTTGCGAAAATGCAACATGTCGCGATATCGCGACACTTTTTCCTTCTTACTCTTTCTCTTCTATTTTGGTCGCGAAAATGCAACATGTCGCGATATCGCGACACTTTTTCCTTCTTACTCTTTCTCTTCTCTTTTGGTCATGAAAATGCAACATGTCGCGATATCGTGACACTTTTTCCTTCTTACTCTTTCTCTTCTCTTTTGGTCGCGAAAATGCAACATGTCGTGATATCGCGACACTTTTTCCTTCTTACTCTTTCTCTTCTCTTTTGGTCGCGAAAATGCAACATGTCGTGATATCGCGACACTTTCTCCTTCTTACTCTTTCTCTTCTCTTTTTGTCGCGAAAATGCAACATGTCGCGATATCGCGACACTTTTTCCTTCTTACTCTTTCTCTTCTCTTTTGGTCGCAAAAATGCAACATGTCGCGATATCGCGACACTTTTTCCTTCTTACTCTTTCTATTCTCTTTTGGTCACGAGAATGCAACATGTCGCAATATCGCGACACTTTTTCGTTCTTACTCTTTATCTTCTCTTTTGGTCGCGAAAATGCAACATGTCGCGATATCGCAACACTTTTTCCTTCTTACTCTTTCTCTTCTCTTTTGGTCGCGAAAATGCAACATGTCGCGATATCGCGACACTGTTTCCTTTTTACTCTTTCTCTTCTCCTTTTGTCACAAAAATGCAACATGTTGCGATATCACGACACTTTTTCCTTCTTGCTCTCTCCTTGCTTTGGACCGCGAAAATGCAACATGTCGCGATATCGCGACACTTTTTTCTCTTTGCGGTATTTTGCTTTTCCTTTGATCTTTAGCATATGGGCCACTTCGGTCTTCTTGGAAAATATGCAAAAAGATGGGTCCCTAATTTTGGGGTACATTGTGGAGCAGCCACAATAAATGGTGACTCTGTTGGGAAATTCTCCTGAGCATTTCAATGAGAATCCAATCTGAAAACTTTCAAAACTCAAACACAAGCATTAGCAAATATCCAAAGAATAAAACTAGATGAGAAATACATGAAACATTAGAATTAGTTAGTGTCAGCTCAATGTGTTCAGTGTGATTCATTCCTTATCATTTGAAATTGATCAACATTCCATCATTTGTTTCACCTGAATGCATATGTGAGGTTATGAATGATTTGTTCAGGATTTAATGTATGGCAAATATGCTAGAGATATAATATCCTACTTTGCAAAGGCTCAAAATTTCTAGTACCATGAACAAACATTTTAAAACTGTCAAACCCTCTTAGGACCAAATATGGGTGTACTTAATTAATTTACTAGATCCCAAAGTTGGTTATGTGTCACTACCATCTTGAACCCGTGTGCAAGTGTAAGTGAAATCAGAGCTTTGGGGAATAGGATTTTCAACCTAAGCGAGATGGGAATTTAACCCTATCCTTACTACTCTGATCTGGATTTCATTATCTCATCTTGAACAAAATGATTTAACCTATTATAGATGAAACTGTTAGGCTAGCCTGTCTGTTTGAGCAGTTAGTGGTCTTGCTTTTAAACAAGACATGTTGCCACACATGAGCATACTCCACTGCCAGTCAGGTGTCTATAGCCCCGATGGATATTAACCTCATAATCCATGATTTGGATTTACTTTTTATTTCTTGGACCTTGGGGATGACTACCCATCCTTGCAAGGGACATGTAGTATGATCCTTCCAATCCAATATTAATGATGAAATGAAAAAAAATTGCTTTAGAATTTCAAGTTCTTGAATGGAAAAAATAGAAGCTTTGGGGAATCATATTCTCAACCTAAGCGAGATGAGAATTAGACCCTATCCTTACTACTCCATGAAGGTCAAATCAGAGCTTTGGGTAGGCATCCAACAAAATTAGGATTATTTAAAAGACATATGACGTGATATGCATACCAAGTTTTGTAGGCATCCAACAAAAACAAGATCAAACCAAACAAAGAAACAACTTCAACTTGCCTCTCTCACCATATCAATTTGGTTTAGTTTCATTAATAATCCTGTGGTGGAGTTTCAAGTTTTCAAATTGATTAGACAAGGATTGATATTCAATTGTTTTATGTCTATTCTTTAAGATGTCCATTCCGCACTTTGATTCATGGTGTAGAAATAAGCTTTCATTTTCATTCAATAAAGCCATAACATTAATAACATTTGAATCGAACCATTCATTAGGCAAACCTTCATTCGAATTTTGCATGGTGAAACCATAAAGGTGAGATTTTACCTTTGGCATGTTTTCATTTAACCTTACTTGAAGAGGATTTGAAAGTTCCTCTTTTCTCTCATGACATTCATCATCATGTAGCACTTGTTCTTTCTCCATGATTTGTTTATCAAGGGCACCAAACTTAGGTACCCAATTGAACACATGTCCATCCCTTTCAAACCATAAGTCTTGTCTATATAGGGGTGGATTAACTAACACATTTCCATTATCAATCACTTGGGTTGTTTTGGGTAACGTGAGATTTTCAATTGGATCATCAATGATATCAAACCCAAATGATTTAGGTTTTGTAATTTTCTCATTTTGAAATGACATAGTCATTGTAGCACAAGTAAGTGGATCAAGATTTTCAATTTCTTTTCCTTCAAAGGAATCTAAAGCAAATGACTCTCTTTATTGATTCATGGTTGTAGAATCCTTATCATGTTCCAAAATTTGATGAGATTCAAATTCCTCTTCCAAAACTTTCTCAAATTGTACAGGATTTATAGTATCCTCATGTGAGGAAGCAATTGAGTTATCCTACATATTAATTGACACAACAAGTTTATTAGAAGATTTATATTGATAATATTCCTCCCATTTATTCCACGAATCATAGTAATCATATTCCAATTTCAATTTGTGATGCTCAAGTACTTCTTCTTCATCCGCTGATTCATTAACATGTTCCTCGCCCAATTCATCTTCACCTTCCTTAGATGGTTCAGTTATTTCCAAAAGTGGGTTCTCTCTTGAATTCAAATTGGTAAAGCTATCATAATCCAAATTTGTAACCCATGATTCAATTTTATCACAATTTGGAAGGTGTGGATCCTCTTGGTCATCATTTTCGAGAACATCATCCAAAGTGTCTTTCGAGAACAAGTGGTGAAATTCGATTATGTCTTCAACTTCATTTGTTGATTTTCTCTCAAATTCATTTTCAGCCACTTGTGATGGCTTAGGAGCTTCTATAATGGGATCGATTTTTGAATTTCGTGTCATATAGTTGCTCCAATCCTTTGCAAGTACATCTAACCAAATCCTATCCACATAAGTTTGTTCATCCAAATCCTCCTTTTTGGGTAATGATTCTAGATATTTATTTTCCAAAACAAGATGGTGATCATTTGATTCCAACTTCTTGTTACCCACCCATAGAATTTCTTCTCCAAAATATTCATGCTCTTAAAGACATTTCGAATAGGTATTTAATTCAACGTAAGTCACCTCAAAATATCTTGTATCACTTGAAGAAGCATAACATGAAACATCATTAAGATCGGCATTATGCATTTTCTTCCTAGGATGATTTGGATGCATACATTGACGTGCTCATTTTTGTGGTGGAACATGCCTACATACCTCCTTAACCACTTTCTTTTGCTCTTTTAATTTTGATATGAACTCTTTGGGTTGAGTGGTAGAAATAGTAGGATTAGTTGGTTTGATATCCACGGACAAAGCTTGAACATTTGTTGCAATGGTTCCATGAGTGACCACATGATTCTCTAATTGAGGCATAGTTGGATGGATGGAAGTACTTGTATAAGCACATGTGGTAGCATAATTTGGTATGGTAGGATAAAGTTGATTGTAGGGAAAAACATTTGATATCAAATTTTGTTGTGCCCATGCTTGATTTACCATCGAGGTTTGATTGCAAGAACCTAGTTGTCCTACCATAGTTGATTTCTCCATTCCATTACCTTGTGGCCTCAATTGTTGATCTACAAATAATAGCTTCTGTGTAGGCCGATGCAATATCAGTAACCAAGGGATTCATCCTAACAAACATGACAAACAATGGATTCAATGCTCGAAAGTATATTTGAAGAGCACCACTTTCCTCAATAGTATAGGGAGAAATTAATCTCGCATAAAGCTTTCGAAATCTCAAGTTGAAACTTCTCACTGGCTCATTAGGTTCTCTTTTGCAAGAAGTAAATTGTTGATATATCATGAGAGGATCAACGAGCAACCTAAATTGATTGATAAAATCATCTTTCAATTGAGTCCAATATGTAATAGAACCCGTGGGTAAATTGATGTACCAATCATATGCCACCTCATATAGGGTTTCAGGAAACATTCTACATGCCACGTCCTCATGTTCGACATTCCATCTAACTAGGATATCTACATAGGCTTGAATATGCTACTCGGCTAATGTTGGACCATTGTGTTTAAATTTGGGCAAACGTTTTTCTACGTTCTTGGGTAAATCATGAGAATCTCCACTAATGTTCAAAGGATTAGCATGTATCCCATACCATATTCCTACAGTTGTAGCCATTTATGAAACTCAAAGAATAACTTCAAAACCAATTTGTTAGTCATGAATAAAAGAAGGAACCATGACAAAGCAATATTCTAAAAATGTAAACTAGTTTCTATTCACCGAGATCGCATATGCGCAAGTGAAGAGCATACTCCTAGTGTTGTAGGCTTTCTGATTCACAAGATCACATTACACGCGAGTTAAGAGCATAATACCGACAACAAATACATTTTAGACAAAATAATTCCTTACAAATAAGCATGAAATGACTAGAAAATATCAAACATGTAACGTATGAATAATCATGTTAGCATCAACCAAGAGATGTATCCATTAAACTCAAATGAAAGTAATTGCATGGAGACAACCTCGTTAGTCAAGACCAAAAATTTTCAAAATCAAATCGACACATTATTCCTGTATGAACAATCAAAGCGTTATAACAATGCATAGCAATTTATGTCCTCCTTTTAACATTACAAAGTTGTATTGTTAAAAGATGGCTAAAGATAATAATCAATAGGGCATGAAATATTCAAACTTTAAATCCCTATAGAATTTAAATCACACTGAAATAAACCAATTAGGCCCTCCTTCTAGCGCAAATCTATTGAGTGGTATTTTCACCCAATTGTGAAAGTACACTCTTCCTTAGGATTTGGGTTCCAAATCCCCTCTTGCAAAGAAGTTAAACAAACAACTTCTCCAAGGTCTCCACTATATTAGCTTTTTGCATATGTGTATTAGTAATCTCAAATAAATATATTCAATTTAAATGCTTGGAACACCTTAGTGATTGCAAGTAACTGTAAACAAGGGGCAATGTTGGTTTATTTTACCACGAAACTTTAGTGATTGTTCATTGAACCAAAATAAAGCAAATGTGAGTTGGCCCTCATATGACCATGATGTAGTGCCTTAATTTCTTTTATCTTGAGAGTTTTAAGGTAGATTTTATCTTCTTTATTAAGTCCAAATATGGCTTCTTATCATGAATATAAAGATAGCTTTCAATATGATCGATAAAATATCCCTCTTTGGTGAAATGAATTTTTACAAAGAAGTAATGATTTATGGCCTTAGATAAAGGACTTTAAAATTCACTTTAACTTATCCCTCTTAAATGAAATCAAATTTTCATCAAGATGAACAATTAAGTGCTTTGAAGAAAAGACCTTCAATGGAATATTCAAATTACCCCTCTTTCATAAAATTAGATTTTTTATGAAGAGGGTATTTTAGGCTCAAAATGGAAATTTGTGAGAATGCCATAAAACATAACTCCTTCAATGAAATTGGAATTTTCATGAAGGGAATGTCATCATAGGCTCATGAGTGCAAAAAAAAACTGAAAAAATGAAATTCCGGCCCAAAATAGAAATTTTCTATTTCACAAAATTTTAAAATCTGCAATAAAACAACAACTTCGGTGAATTTTTAAAAATACTAAATAACTCCGAAAATAAAATTTTAAAATGTGTATTGGAATTCTGAAGTATAACCTACGCAATGGTGAAATTATTTTTGGATTTTGAAATTTTTTAAATGTTTATTTTAATGCCTGAAAATTAAAAAAAAATTAAATGCAGAAAAATGAAAATGAAATGTAGAAAATGAAACACATGATACCTTCAATTTGATGCTATCCTATTCCGACAAAACCGAATATATGAGGTTTTCTTGCATGCAACCTAACCTATTGGACTTGCAAAACAAGCACAATCTGGATAAGCTAAGTGCTGGCTCCTAGGGTTTTAAATGAGGTTTTCATATTTAAACATTCGCATGAAGCAATCAAGAAACTTGCATAAACTCCATTTACAAGCCTAAAATTTGAAAAGGGAAAAAAATAAACATTTAATCTTGCATGCAGAAAATGACTCCTTTCTTGTCCATAAGATGCAACTTTCTGAAATTTTCTGTATTAAAACTTTGTCATTTTACAATAACAGAATTTTTTGGTTTTCCCAAACTAGTCCATGGAAGAAAAATAGCCCAAACAAGTCTAGAATGGCCCTCTTGCCTTCAAATCTGGAACTCTGCTTACAGCAGTTTCCAACCCCTTGTGCATGCCTTTGGTTCCCATTTTAAAATTTTTGGTGTGGCTCTTCGTTTCCATTTTGTGACCCTTCGTTTCACTTCCCAAAGCCTTTCATTTCGCTTTCTCATGCCTCTTCATTGTTTTTGGCTCTTTGTTCATAACTGAAGCGTCATTGAAACGACCCCTTCAATAATATCTATTTTGCAGTGTTCAACACATCTCCTTTTTTTTTTTTTTTCTTCACATAATGCCTTCATCATAAGCATTTCACCATATTGCATTGTTTTGTCCTTATTCTCCACATACGTTATGGGCTTTTGATGATACTTTAAAAAATAATGATACCCCACCTTAATATTTGATTTAATATGTGACTAGCAAGATCTTAAGGTAGGACCCACATCTTAAATCTTTGATATGCATGGAATTTATACCATAGAGGCAAACACCATGCGTTGGACATACAATGGCCTCATTTGGTCATATTTGAACACATATCCACCTTGTACATTGGCTAATGTGTGTAGTGTTTGGTGACAATTTGCTACGCGTTGTGCTGATCCATCGCAAGTAAACCTTCGTCGCTGACTGTAATCATTTGCATGGAGTGTTACACCATAAACCTTACACCTTGGTGCCACGTTTTGTTTAGTGTTGCCACTATAGACTCTGTCCACCTGTCAACCAACGATGACATTCGGTATATCCACCGCTCGATGATTTCACTCTGTAACGGCCCCTATAACCGCCGTACTGACTTCCGTTCACTGTCACACTTCTTATTTCAGCTGCCTGCCTTCCATTTTTGAGTCACGAAAAAGCAACATGTCGTGAAATCGTGACATTTCTGTCTTCAGCTTGGTTCTTCTTCTTGCATCGCGAAAATGTGACATGTCGCAAAATCGCGACACTTCTGCCTCTTTGTCCTCTTTTTTTGCTTTTGCCCATGAAAATGCAACATGTCGCGATATCGCGACACTTTTTCCTTCTTACTCTTTCTCTTCTCTTTTGGTCGCGAAAATGCAACATGTCGCGATATCGCGACACTTTTTCCTTCTTACTCTTTCTCTTCTCTTTTGGTCACAAAAATGCAACATGTCGCGATATCGCGACACTTTTTCCTTCTTACTCTTTCTCTTCTCTTTTGGTCGTGAAAATGCAACATGTCGCGATATCGTGACACTTTTTCCTTCTTACTCTTTCTCTTCTCTTTTGGTCGTGAAAATGCAACATGTCGCGATATCGCGACACTTTTTCCTTCTTACTCTTTTTCTTCTCTTTTGGTTGCGAGAATGCAACATGTCGCGATATCATGACACTTTTTCCTTCTTACTCTTTCTCTTTTCTTTTGGTCGTGAAAATGCAACATGTCGTGATATCACGACACTTTTTCCTTCTTACTCTTTCTCTTCTCTTTTGGTTGCGAAAATGCAACATGTCGCGATATCGCAACACTTTTTCCTTCTTACTCTTTCTCTTCTCTTTTGGTCGCAAAAATGCAACATGTCGCGATATCGCGACACTTTTTCCTTCTTACTCTTTCTCTTCTCTTTTGGTCGCAAAAATGCAACATGTCGCGATATCGTGACACTTTTTCCTTCTTACTCTTTCTCTTCTCTTTTGGTCGCGAAAATGCAACATGTCGCGATATCGCGACACTTTTCCTTCTTGCTCTTTCTCCTTGCTTTGGATCGTGAAAATGCAACATGTCGCGATATCACGACACTTTTGCCTCCTTGCTCCCTCTTGTTGCTCTCAGCCATGAAAATGCAACATATTGCGGTATCGCGACACTTTTTCCTTATTGCTCTTTCTCCTTGCTTTGAACCGCGAAAATGCAACATGTCGCGATATTGCGACACTTTTTTCTCTTTGTAGTATTTTTCTTTTCCTTTGATCTTTAGCATATGGGCCACTTCGGTATTCTTGGAAAATATGCAAAAATGTGGGTCCCCAATTTTGGGGTACGTTGTGGAGCAGCCACAACAAGAAGAAATAGCAAATCACCATGTGAGAAATGGTTATGTGAACATATGATGAACATATGATTAACATATGATTTGTATTAAATCATGAACATATGATTTGTATTAAATGATGAACATATGATTATAGTTCATATGGAGAGGAATACCATTTAAATTAATATTAAGAGGAACAAAACCTCACGAAGGATATTGTCTTGATAAGTTGTACAATATTGAAAGGAAGGACCGTCATTTGAAGTTGTCATCATTAGAAGTTATCGTACAATAGGTCATCGTACTAGGAAGACTATCATACAATTTGGCTAGCCATAAAAGTGGATCAACAATATGATAAAAGGACTTCTTGTATAAATAAATAAATCATATAATTGTATGATATCTTACAAAGACTACCAGTTTAGTATCTCAAAGTAGTGTTTTGTATGAGGAAGTATTGTTATTAGGGTTTTGGTTAGTGGTGAATTTCGCAATTTAGCACGAATATTAAGATTTCCAAAATGTCAATTTTGCGATTTTTGGGACCATAGAGGTCGGCCCGTTCACCCGAAAATTTTGGGATCTATTTTTTTTAGGGTAAATTTGCCTCGTTGTCATAAGGTTTCCCACCTAATTTTTGCCCTAAATTTATTTAAAATAAGAAATATCCCGCCCAAATCGCCCCTTGTACCCCATTATATATAGCTAAACCTGACAACGACTCCCATACAATTACAATATTTTTTTTGGATAGCGAGTAATACAAAGCAGAGTACTGACAAAACCAAATTCCATGACTGTCAGAAGGTGACTGGCAGAAAGCAAATGGCAGAAGGCAGACTGATAGAAAGCGACTGTCAGAAGGTAACTAACAGAAGGCGATAGGCAAAAGGCGACTGGCAGAAGGCGAATTGCAGAAGGTGGCTGACAAAATGCCACTGACACAAGGCGACTGGCAGAAGGTGACAAACATAAGGTGACTGACACAAGGTGACTGGCAGAAGACGACTGACATAAGGCAACTAACAAAAGGCGACTGACATAAGGCGACTAACACAAGGCGACTAACACAAGGTGAAAAGAAAAAGGTGACTGGCAGAATGCGACTGACACAGGGTGACTGGCAGAAGTTGACTGACATAAAGTGACTGGTAGAAGATTATTGACATAAGGTGACTGGCAGAAGGTGATTGACACAAGGTGACTGACAAAAGGTGACTGATAGAAGGTGACTGACATAAGGTGACTGGCAGAAGGAAACTGACATAAGGCGACTGACAAAAGGCGACTGGTAGAATGCGACTGACACAAGGCTACTAGCAGAAGGCGACTGACACAAGACGACTAGCAGAAGGCGACTGACACAAGGTGACTAGTAGAAGGCGACTGGTAGAAGACGACTCAATTTATATGTATGCTTCTTTTACCATTAAATTTTATTTTTCATTTTATTAATGGACACTCAATAAGGAGGTTTATTCTTCCTACGAACAATATTCATGGGACAGTCAGATTTTGTTGTCTCTAACAGTAGTTCTCTTTTATACCTATTATTTTCATATTTAAAAATGTTCTTTTTTCATGTTATTCTTCTGTTCATACAGATAAAAATGTCAACTACAGAAAGTGGAAATAAGGGAGGAGAGTCTTCCAATAAAAGGAGTATCCTAAAATACTTTCCTAATATATTAAAACCCAGTCTTCCATCAACATCTGCACAAACTGAAGGTATGAACACCTTTACTCACCAGTTAATTTTTTTACTTTGTTAATTTTAAATATAATGTCCTCAATTCATAAAGAAGTGTGTTTTTTGGTTGATGGATTTGTTCACTTTTATCTGTAGAAAACACTAGTATGCTTTTAAATGCTATAGTGATAATGAATCTACTATTGACACTAGAATTATCTCTACAGAAAACACTGTTAACCCTAGTATTCCTCCACTTCCACATATCCACGATAATCAACAGTCCACACATGAATATAATCTCAATCAAATCGAACAACATGAAGATATTCTTGAATCTAACAAGCCAAGTGGAAAAGAAACTAATAGTTCTTATGCAGTCCCTACTTTCAAAGAATCTTCATCTAAAAATAAATAAACGTGCAAGGTTATCTAGGTGGACAATTAACAGATCATTTTAGCCTGATTGGATATTAGAATTTCCATTTATTGAGCCAGTGCTGCCAGAGAATAGTAGTGATGATATAACAGAATTAAGATGCATAATTTGTAGTTGGAAACACGGAAAGGAGCATAGATTGCAACTTATAAAAGATACAATAGAAAAACATTATGGAAAGGTTTATATTAAAACAAAAGAAGGTGATCGAGTAACACAAAAAAATTATAGTTGGAAGGATGCATTATAGTGCGCACATATGAGATATGCGCAAGAATATGATAAAGAAATGAAAAAAGGAAACATTGGTTGAGAAAGGTGCCACGATTCAAACCCAATTTCAAAAAATGAATAAGTTAACTTTAGCTTCAAAAAGTTTGTAGTTTGCTGTTGTATTTTCTATTTGATGTGCAAGGTGCAACCAAAGTATTGTCATTGTTGTCAACACAGTCAGGATGATCAGTTGATGCAATGAACAGGAGTTCATTGATGAGCAAGGTGTAGCCAAAGTATTGTCATTATTGTCAACACAGACAGAGGATCGGTTGATGCAATGGACAAGAGTGCAGAGGTCATTAGATGGATCGGTTGATGAAGTGAACAAGAGTTCAGAGGTCAGAGCATGTATAGTGAATTTTCCAAGAAGATAGAAGTGGCCCAGATTCAAAGGATCAAAGAAAAAGACAAGTAAGAAAACTATCACGATATCACGACATGTTTTCTGTCGTGATTTCGTGACATCTCAGAGGAGAGAGAAAATGCTGGCAAAACTATCATGATTTCGCGACAAGTTGGAAGCAAAGAAGCCAAGTAGTAAAACTGTCACGATTTCGCGACATGTTGGCAAAGAAGAAGGCAAGTAGAAAAACTGTCACGATTTCGTGACATGTTGGAGGCAAAGAAGCCAAGTGGAAAAACTGTCACGATTTCGTGACATGTTGGCAGAGAAGAAGGCAAGTAGAAAAACTGTTGCGATTTCGTGACATGTTGGAGGCAAAAAAACCAAGTGGAAAAACTGTCACAATTTTGCGACATGTTGGCAGAGAAGAAGGCAAGTAGAAAAACTGTCATGATTTCGCGACATGTTGGAGGCAAATAAGCCAAGTGGAAAAACTATTGTGATTTCATGACATGTTGGCAGAGAAGAAAGCAAGTGGAAAAACTGTCACGATTTCGCGACATGTTCGAAGAAGAAGCGCATGCAGGGAAAATTGTTGCGATTTCACGACATGTTGGACGAAAGGAAAAGCGCAAGGAAAATTGTCATGATTTCGTGATATGTTTGAAGAGAGAGAAAGCGCAAGGAAAACTGTTGTGATTTCGTGACATTTTTGGAGAGAAGGCGCAGGCAAAAAAAACTGTCGCGATTTCGTGACATGTTTGGAGAGAAGGCGCAGGCAAAGAAAACTGTCACGATTTCATGACATGTTCGGAGAGAAGGAGCTTGCAAAGGAAAGTGTCACGATTTCATGACAATTTGTAAGAAGGACTGTACGGATGAAAAAGTGTCACGATTTCATGACAGGTTCGAAGAGAAAGTGCCAAGGAGAAAAAGTGTCATGATTTCGTGACAGGTTCAAAGAGAAAGCGCCAAGGAGAAAAAGTGTCACGATTTCACGACATGTCGAGTTTTTGTGACCCGAAGAGGAGAGAGAGTGTACGAAGGCAAATGTGTCACAATTTCACGACATGTTATAGTTTCACAGATTCAATGCAAGAAAAGAGACAAGGCAGCGAGAGTGTCACGATTTCGTGACATGTGTTTTCGAAAGCCAAAGACAGAAAAGGCACAAGGCAGTGAAAGTGTCGTGATTTTGTGACATGTTCCGTTTTCGTGGGCCAAAGACAGAAAAGGCACAAGGCAACAAAAGTGTCATGATTTCACGACATGTTCCATTTTCGTGGGTGAAAGGCAGAGAAAGGCATAAGGCAAGAAAGATGTCGCGATTTCACGACATGTCTTGTTTTTGCTGGTGCAAGCCAAGAAGAGTTTACGGATGCGAAAGATGTCACGATTTCGCGACATGTCTTGTTTTCACTAGTGCTTGCAGAGAAGAGTGTACGAAAGTGAAAGATGTCATGATTTCGTGACATGTCATGTTTTCGCTAGTGCAAGCAGAGAAGAGTGTACGACAGCGAAAAGTGTTGTGATTTCACGACATGTTGTATTTTTGTAGGTACAATCCAAGAAGAAGAGAAATATATAGAAGTGTCACGATTTCATGACAGGTCGCAACAGCACGATTACGGACATTTAACTGGAGTCAATATGACAGTTACAGGTGCAGTTACAGATAGAAATCATGCAAGCTATTTTAAGAACTGTCGAAGGAGAGATCGAACAGTCGCATAAATAGAATCAAAAAATGCATGAATGCACATAAAAGGATACGAACAGTCATGACCAAGAAGACGAATAGTCATGGTAGAGGTATACGTTGCATGTAACGTGTTTAACGAAATACCCACTCTATATATACAAAAGGAGTTACATAAAGAAGGAGTTACAGTTGTCAAGTGGCAAAAAGAATATTAAAAGAATAGTTACAATTGACAAGTGGCGTATGAGGAATGAAATAAGGCATTATAACTGGAGTTATAGAGCGAAAGGTTTGTTATAAAATGGGAGTCACGTAGAGAAATAAATTTGCCATCGAATGTGTGAAAGTGCTACCGAAAGAGGGTTATAAGTGTGCTGTAAGAGAGTGTTGAGCTCCGCGTGGGAAGATAGAGTAGTGTGTTGTCGAGCAGAAGAAAAGTGCTATGAAAAAGGATGTATAGAAAGCACGACTGAGATAGAGTGTAGCAGATAGAGTGCTGAAATAGAGTGCTGAGATAGAGTGTTGAGATAGAGTGCAGCAGATAGAGTGCAGCAGATAGAGTGCAGCAGAGAGAGTGTAGCAGAGAGAGGCTGGCTGTAAGTGAGTTGTGAGAGTGTTGTAAGAGTGTAGTAAGCAGAGAGCAAGAGTGTTGCTGGCTGTAAGTGAGCTATGAGAGTGTTGTAAGAGTGCAGTAAACAGAGTCGTGAGAGCTGCAAGAGTAAGCTATAAGAAAGGGCTGTAAGTGTGCAGTAAGTAGAGCTATAAAAGAGTGTATGCTTCCATGAGATTGATTTGAGTTAAGATAGACCAGTGAGGGTCTTGTAACACAGAAGGCATTTTTATGTCAATCAAGATTTAAAATAGAAGTCCAAGTTGGTGCTTGGAATCAGGGGTTGGTGCTCCTTTCTGTTGGTGCAGATAAATCAGGGGTTGGTGCTCCTTCCAGTGGGTGCTGGTAAACTGATTGTGAAGTTGGTGCTTTGCAAAGGCTGGATTTGGATGGGAGTCCAAGCAGTCTATTTTTGAGGAGTAGCCAAAACTGGTGAACCTCGTTAAATCTTGTGTTATGTGTTGCTATCTTGTCACACTTACTGCATCTGGTTTTAAGCATTCATTAGTTCTGAATTAAGAGATGAAGATTTAAGTTTTTAATTAGCTGCACTGATTCACCCCCCTCTCGGTGCCATTGTAAGACTAACAATTGGTATCAGAGCCAAGTTCCCAGTTCAGGCTAAATCAGTCAGGGTTGATCTTGGATTAGTTCACAATGGGTAAGAAGAATAGATCCTCCTCCAAAAAGGCATCTCAGCTAGTTTCAGTTCTTGTGGAAGAGAAAACTGAACTAGAGAAGGTAGAAGAAGTGGATTCTGAAGTATGCAATGAAAACCTGGAGTTTGAAGTAGATCTAGAAGGTGAGTTGGTAGCCGCACTTGAAGAGTTGAGTATAGAAAAGAAAAAGAACAAAAGAATGTCCAAGAAGTTAGAAGAATATGGGGATGAGATTGAAGATCTCTTCCTACAAGTTCAAAAGGCCAAGAAATCAGAAGAAGCCTTGAAGACACACCTGGATGATGAGGATGATGTATGCAACACAAGTGAAGAGGAATCTAACAAAGTTATTGTTGATCTAAAGCTGCAAGTAGAAAAGTACAAAAGGATTGAAGATATTCTCAGGTCTCAAATCAATGAGAAAGAGACTGTTTGCTTGCCAACAAGAAGAAGAGATTGTTTCATTGAAGAAACAACTAGAAGAGGCCAATGTAAATCTCAAATATGAGAAGAGCACAGAGTTGCTAGATAAAATGATAAAGCAACAAAGAAGCTCCACGACTAAGCTTGGTCTTGGATATGAAGCTGAACAACCTTCATCTTCCAAAAGTGTAGAAAAGAAGAAGTCCACTGCTGAAGGATCAAAGCGAGAAAAGTCTGAAGCTGAACAACCCTCATCTTCCAAATATGCAGAGAAGAAGAAGTTCAAGGTTGAAGCTGAATCTTCAAAAGGAAGAAAGCATCAAAGAAGATCTACAACAAAACAACCACAACAAAAGAGGTTCTCTCACTCTCACTCTTTTAATAATAATGCTTTTAATGGCTATTGTTCTAAATGCAACTGCTATGGTCACAAGGCAATTTATTGTGGATTGAACAATAGATCAAAAAGTTATGCTATTAAAAACACATCTACTTTTCTGAGTGAACACCCCGTGCAATGTTTTAAATGTAATGGCCATGGGCACATTGCAAGGTTTTGTCCAAGCACTTTCGTATCCAATCTAAGGCAAGACCATAGATTTCATCATACACACAGAATGCAATACAGACAGGGAATAAAACATGTGCAATGTTTTAAATGTAATGGTCACGGGCACATAGCAAGGTTCTGTCCAAACACTTCTGTATCTAATCTAAGGCAAAACCATAGATTTCATCAGACTCAAAGAGTGCAACACAGACAGGGAAGAAATCATGTGCATCAAAGAAAGGAAAGTAATCATCCATCAAGGATGTACAAGAGACAACCACCCAAGAGAAATGTTCAAGTTCACGAAAAGGTTCAAACCAGGGATGCAGTTGAAAAACTCAAGCCCAAGTTCAAGAAATCTTGGAGAAAGAAAGAAGAGAGGAAATCGTGTCTCCTTGGACAGAAGGAGACTACTCCTCTATTGCACTAAGCCACTCCAGGTGGCACATCCTCAGGGGGAGCAATCTTAAAGTCTTATTTTAATTCTCCTATGTATGTGTTTGGTTATCTGAGGATGAAAGGAAAGTAGTCGGGTTAGTGTTGTATAGTTGTCAAGTGTGTTGTCAGTTCATGTAGTTGTGTGTGGAAGTGTCGTGAAGGGTGATGATTAAATTGAAGAGCTGTCACCATTGGTAGTTTTGAGATATGTCATTGTTGTACTATTGATGATTCTTCTGCCACTGTTCAAAATTATGGATCATAACAGTTCAGATAATTTGGTTGAGTGGAAAGAATGTTTGCCCTAGCTGCATATATGTGTTTCGATAAAAGCAGCGTGTATTTGTTCTACACTTTGATGTGAAGATTGTTAGATCTTTCATGATGCCTTGGTGAATATATTTAATTCACAGACAGTTTCATTTCAACTGTTGATCAAATGCCAATCCGAGGTTAAGAAGTATGAGGCTGAGCAAGGTGCACTATGGTTGGCCATAAAGTGTTTGACAAAATGTCTTCTCCTGATTTGCACAGTTGAAAGTAAGGTGTGATCTGCAGTAACTGTAGAAAATTCAGATCAGGTTGTAAATATAAAAAGGAATTTGGTTGTGCTGCAGTACAGTATTTGATGCTTGGACAGAGTTGAAAGTGGATTGAGGTAGCCTGCTGGATTCTCACTGCAGAGAGAGACAAACTACTGTCATTAGGTTCAAGCTTGTTGAGAATATCCAAGATGCATGGTGGAGATGTATGCAGATGCTGCTGGCATTGCAGAACAAAAAGTTGGCTATATAAGATCATTGTAAGACTAACAATTGGTTCTTACTGCCACTGTCAAAAGTTAAGGATTATAACAGTTCAAATGATTTGGTTGGTTTTGTGGTACTGTGTTTGATGCTTGCACAGAGTTGGCAGTAAAATTGCAGTGTTGGTACAGCGTTGGACAAAAGTTGGTACAAGTGTGAGTCACTTGTCAATGTTGTTGACAGATGTGAAATCAGCGTTTTGAATGGGAAGATTGAAGGAGAGGTTTATAATGAGCAGCCAGATGGTTTCCAGCCTGGTGATGATTGGTTGAGTTGATTGATTGAGCCTTTGAAGAAGGCCTTTGGGAAATATTTGAGGACAGTGTTGGGACAGATTTCCAGATACATGATTTGGGCTTACTCCATTGAGATTGATTTGAGCAAGTTATTCTTTGCATTGGTGATTTATGTTGGTGGCTGTTTTGTTCAAATACCTTTGGAAGGAAAAGGATGTCTACTAGTTTCCTTTTCATGTAGTGATTGGTTGAATGCTTCAAGGTTAATCTTGAGTTGAATGATGTTGGTTAAACCTTGTCTATAAGCATTGTTGTTAAAGCCCTAATTGGTTGAGAAAAGATATTGGTTGTGGAAAGAACATGAGTATCATTGTTATATGAGTTATTGCATGGTTGGCAATTGTTGGGTTGTGTTTCATGTTCTTGAGAAAAGCATACTACATCTATCTTATTCTTTTGAGATTGAGATTGAGTTGAGATTGAGATTGGGAGTTAAGTATAGAACATATTGAGTCTCTAACAATTCTCTTTATGCTTCTATGAGGTTGATGAATCACATTGGGTCTCTAACAATTCTCTTTGTGGGTTCATGCTAAGCAAGTTTTTCTTGATGAACTTGTGAGCTGATTTGGACAAGTTCTAGTGAAGACTTGTGAGCTGAATTGGACAGGTTCTAGTGAGGACTTGTGAGCTGATTTGGACAAGTTCTATGTGAGCTTGTTAAGCAGGTTCTGTGTGAGCCTATTGATAGAGTACAGAGAACAGAGTCTCAATGGATAGAGATCCAACAGCCAACACAGTTGAAGATAGATCTGAGTAATGCCTATTATGCTTATCATGATGTTGTCAAACAGTGAAATGAAGTGGTCACATATTCCCAAGAATAGTCTAAGAATTGACTAGCTATCGAGATCAAATTCTCAGGGGGAGCATTTATGCATCTGTTTATCATATTGCTCATGTTTATGCTTTTTGCTAACTGTAATAATTTTTGCCTGAGAATGTTGTGCATGGACTCAGGGGGAGTTTTGCAGCCGCCCTTTGGTATTATTGTCAAAGGGGGAGAAGAGTTACAGGTAATTGCACTCAATTACGTGTGTTGCCAACAATTCCAAAGGGGGAGATTGATGAGCAAGGTGCAACCAAAGTATTGTCATTGTTGTCAACACAGTCAGGTTGATCAGTTGATGCAATGGACAGGAGTTCATTGATGAGCAAGGTGCAGCCAAAGTATTGTCATTGTTGTCAACACAGACAGAGGATCGGTTGATGCAATGGATAGGAGTGCAGAGGTCATTAGATGGATCGGTTGATGAAGTGAACAAGAGTTCAGAGTCAGTCAGAGCATGTACAGTGAATTTCCAAGAAGACAGAAGTGGCCCAGATTCAAAGGATCAAAGAAAAAGACAAGTAAGAAAACTGTCGCGATATCGCGACATGTTTTCTGTCACGATTTTGCGACATATCGAAGGAGAGAGAAAATGCTAGCAAAACTGTCATGATTTCATGACATTTTGGAAGAGAGAGAAAATGCTAGTAAAATTGTCATGATTTCGTGACATGTTGGAAAGAAAAAGGCAAGTAGAAAAACTGTCATGATTTCGTGACATGTTGGAGGCAAAGAAGCCAAGTGGAAAAACTATCACGATTTCATGACATGTTGGAAGAGAAGAAGGCAAGTAGAAAAACTATCGTGATTTCGTGACATGTTGGAGGCAAAGAAGCCAAGTGGAAAAACTATCATGATTTCGTGACATGTTGGAAGAGAAGAAGGCAAGTAGAAAAACTGTCATGATTTCGTGACATGTTGGAGGCAAAGAAGCCAAGTGGAAAAACTGTCACGATTTCGCGACATGTTGGCAGAGAAGAAAGCAAGTGGAAAAACTATCACGATTTCGTGACATGTTTGAAGAAGCGCATGTAGGGAAAACTGTCACGATTTCGTGACATGTTTGGAGAGAAGGGAAAGCGCAAGGAAAACTGTCATGATTTCGCGACATGTTTGAAGAGAGAGAAAGCGCAAGGAAAATTGTCATGATTTCATGACATGTTTGGAGAGAAGGCGCAGACAAAGAAAACTATCATGATTTCGTGACATGTTTGGAGAGAAGGCGCAGACAAAGAAAACTGTCACGATTTCATGACATGTTCGGAGAGAAAGAGATTGCAAAGGAAAGTGTCACGATTTCACGACAATTTGCAAGAAATACTGTATGGATGAAAAAGTGTCACGATTTCACGACATGTTCGAAGAGAAAGTGCCAAGGAGAAAAAGTGTCACGATTTCGTGACAGGTTCGAAGAGAAAGCGCTAAGGAGAAAAAGTGTCACGATTTCGTGACATGTCAGGTTTTCACGACCCGAAGATGAGAGAGAGTGTACGAAGGCAAATGTGTCATGATTTAACGACATGTTATAGTTTCACAGAGTCAAGGCAAGAAAAGAGACAATGTAGCGAGAGTGTCACGATTTCGTGACATGTTGTCTTTTCACGGGCCAAAGACAGAAAAGGCACAAGGCAACGAAAGTGTCACGATTTCGTGACATGTTCCGTTTTCACGGGCCAAAGACAGAAAAGGCACAAGGCAGTGAAAGTGTCATGATTTCGTGACATGTTCCATTTTCACGGGCGAAAGGCAGAGAAAGGCATAAGGCAACGAAAGATGTCACGATTTCGTGACATGTCTTGTTTTCGCTGGTGCAAGCCAAGAAGAGTGTACGGATGCGAAAGATGTCACGATTTCATGACATGTCTTGTTTTCGCTAGTGCATGCAGAGAAGAGTGTAAGGAAGCGAAAGATGTCACGATTTCGCGACATGTCATGTTTTCGCTAGTGCAAGCAGAGAAGAGTGTACGATAGCGAAAAGTGTCACGATATCGCGACATGTATTTTCACGGGTACAAGCCAAGAAGAAGAGAAAGATACAGAAGTGTCACTATTTTGTGACAGGTCGCAATAGCACGATTACAGACAGTTAACTGGAGTCAGTGTGATAGTTATAGGTGCAGTTACAGATAGAAATCATGCAAGCTATTTTAAGAACTGTCGAAGAAGGAGAGATCGAACAATTGCATAAATAGAATCAAAAAATGCATGCATGCACATAAAATGATACGAATAGTCATGACCAAGAAGATGAACAGTCATGGTAGAGGTATACGTTGCATGTAACGTGTTTAATGAAATACCCACTCTATATATACAAAAGGAGTTACATAAAGAAGGAGTTACAGTTGTCAAGTGGTAGAAGAGAATATTAAAAGAACAGTTACAATTGACAAGTGGCATATAAGGAATGAAAGAAGGCGTTATAACTGGAGTTACAGAGTGAAAGGTTTGTTATAAAATGGGAGTCATGCAGAGAAATAAATTTGTCGTCGAATGTGTGAAAGTGCTATCGAAAGAGGGTTAGAAGTGTGCTGTAAGAGAGTGTTGAGCTCCACGCGGGAAGATAGAGCAGCGTGTTGCCGAGTAGAAGAAAAGTGCTATGAAAAAGGATGTATAGAAAGCATAGCTGAGATAGAGTGCAGCAGATAGAGTGCTGAAATAGAGTGCTGAGATAGAGTGCTGAGATAGAGTGCAGTAGATAGAGTGTAGCAGAGAGAGTGCAACAGAGAGAGGCTGGCTGTAAGTGAGCTGTGAGAGTGTTGTAAGAGTGTAGTAAGCAGAGAGCAAGAGTGCTGCTGGCTGTAAGTGAGCTGTGAGAGTGCTGTAAGAGTGCAGTAAATAGAGCTGTGAGAGCTGCAAGAGTAAGCTATAAGAAAGGGTTGTAAGTGTGCAGTAAGTAGAGCTGTAAAAGAGTGTATGCTTCCATGAGATTGATTTGAGTTAAGATAGACCAGTGAGGGTCTTGTAACATAGAAGGCATTTTTATGTCAATCAAGATTTAAAATAGAAGTCCAAGTTGGTGCTTGGAATCAGGGGTTGGTGCTCCTTTCTGTTGGTGCAGATAAATTAGGGGTTGGTGCTCCTTCCAGTGGGTGCTGGTAAACTGATTGTGAAGTTGGTGCTTTGCAAAGGCTAGATTTGGATGGGAGTCCAAGAAGTCTATTTTTGAGGAGTAGCCAAAACTAGTGAACCTCGTTAAATCTTGTGTTATGTGTTGCTATCTTGTGATACTTGTTGCATCTGGTTTTAAGTTTTCATTAGTTTAGATTTAAGAGATGAAGATTTAATTAAATAGCTACACTGATTCACCCCCCCCCTCTCAGTGCCATTGTAAGACTAACACTATTCTTAAGAATGGTAGACCTATGTCTGATTTCATAGATTATAAATCTCTATTTCGACTAGCTAATGTGCAGAACTTACCCAACGCTCATTGGTCAGATCAAAGTGGTTGGGAAATGGCAAAATATCTATCATTGGTTGAGCAGAATTACCTTAGAGAGAAATTAAAAAAGACAAAATTCATTTCACTTTCAATTGATGAGGTGATTGCAGTTGACAATACATATTGGATTTGCATGCATGTTTACACATTGGAAAATCATTCAAGGCAACCTCATTTACTAGGAATACGCAAAATGGTGGAAAATTGTAATGCAAAAAACATTTACAATGTTGTTGTAACTAGTTTAAAAGAAGAAGTAGGAATGAATGAAATTGAAATAGCCACTAAGTTAATATGTGTAGGAGCTAATGGTGTTGCTACAATGCAAGGACACAGGAATGGTCTTTATGTTAGACTACAAACATCGGCTACCCCATATTTGATCCTTATTCATTGCATGGCTCATAGAATGAATCTTGCATACAAAATTATGGATACATTTACAAATGTTGCTAGAGTGGAAGAGCTTGTCCAAGAAATTCATGAATATTTTTCATGTAGTCCAAAAATATTTTTAGAGTTTCAACAGTTTGCACTAGGAGTTACCGAAGGTAAAAAATTGTTGAAAGATGTGGATACTAGGTGGATTTCGATGTATCTATCGACATTAAGAGATTTCAAAGAATATCAATCCTTGATAGGGTTTATATATGCAAATCGTAGGGCAGTTGATAAGGCTAAAGATTTACTTTTTTGAATGAGTGACTTTGAAACACTTCTCACATTGTGTGGAATTCTTCCAATGTTGGAAAAAATAAATACTTTGATCAAAATTGCATAAGAAAGATAGATTTATATTATGAATTTCATTAGGACAAGAATAAATAAATCTGTATATATATTGATACAATGTATAGAAGAGGTGTAACGAATATTGATAATGATGAGGATGATGGTAACACTGGTCAGATTGTGATGACAAAAAAATTGGTAATGAGTGCAGAACATTTTGTACAATCTGAAAAGAGTTTGTTCCATCTTCCAGCATTATGATGCAAGGATGCATTCATTTGATTTTATTTCACATATTATCATTTGATTTGATTTCACATATCAGAATGAGAGGAAGCTATCATTTGATTTGATTTCACATATCAGAATGAAAGGATGTTTTCATTTGATTTAATTTGAGTTCACATGTTATTATTTGATTTGATTTCACATGTTACATTATTTTTCTTGTAATATTTGTTATTCATGAAAGTAATTGCCTATGTTGTATTTTTTGACATTTCAAATTAATTCATATAACATAAAATAACATCTTACTACATTCACATAATTCAATATTACTTAATATATCAACACAAACAACCAAAACATAACAACATTCAAAACAAAGGTTTAAAAATATAACACATATCAAAAATTATTTCTTCCACTTCAAATTAAAAACAACAAACTTTTACATCATCATAAATAATAAAAACATACTCTCTTTCATTGAATTCAATATTTAAAGAAGATACCATTCATTCATTATTTACAATACATATCAAACATTATTTCTTCCACTTAAAATTTCCAATAGATAACATATTTTTTGGAAATAGTCATTCATTGTTTCAATTCTCAAAAAGGATACCATTCATTTACAATTTACAATATATATCAAACATTATTTTTTTCAGTTCAAATTACTTAATACATCAACACATTTTTCAAAACAAAATTTTCAATAGATAACACATTTTTCGAAAATAGTCTCATTCATTGTTTCAATTCTAAAAAATGATACCATTCATTTGCAATTTACAAAACATATCAAACAGTATTTCTTCCACTTAAAATTACTTAATGCATCAACACATAATCATAACATAGCAACATTCAAAACAAAATTGCAAATAGATAACATATTTTTTAGAAATAGTCTCATTCATTGTTTCAATTCTAAAAAATGATACCATTCATTTGCAATTTACAAAATATATCAAACATTATTTCTTCCACATCAAATTACTTAATACATCAACACATATAATCTTAACATAACAACATTGAAAACAAAATTTCCAATAGATAAAATATTTTTTGACAATAGTCTCATTCATCGATTTTTGACAATAATCTCATTCATTGATTTCAATTCTCAAAAAGGATATCAAACATATCAATCAAAACATATCAAACATTATTTATTACACTTCAAATTAAACTATAACAATAATTAAAAATAAAACTTCAAAATGATAATATGAATTTTTCAAAAATTGCCTCTAATATTGATTTCAATTTTCAAAAAAATACTAGTCTTAAATATTTATAAAAATATAAAGATATAAAGAGTTTTTGTTTCACTTGAAACCCAACACAACAAATATCTATTGTTTTTCAATTTTTCCTAAAGGTCCACCCACATCTACCTCAATATCATTTTCTTCTAATGCCCCAGCCCTAACCAAAATTTCTGTTGTAGTGTTGATCCCCGATAACAAGGCACTCTCTTCCTTCACTGGATCTTCTTTGAAAGGTGCATTCAGCTCCTTCTCTTTTTTTTTTCAGTTTAGCCTCGACATCCAAGCCCCCATCTTTGATAACCTTATTTAGGTAATTATTTTCTCTAACCATCTGTTGTAACCTCTTCTTTAATTCAATAGCATTATTAATTCTAATTTTGGCATTCTTGATCAAAAATTTCATGGCACTGACTTGTTGCTTTAGGTGTTGGAAATTAGACTACAAAAAATAAATAAAAAAGGTTAAAATTTATAAACAAAATATATTTAACAAAAAAATTATTTTTTAGTTAGGTGTAGAACTTACATCAGTTGTAAGTCGTGCTATTTTTGCAACTGCTACTTTGTTCTGATCAAGTGACCATTCATTAAAATAATCTTGGGCTTCTACATTGAGGTTTTCCAAATGATTCATAACAAAGACAAGAATTTCATCTCTGTATGTAGACTCGGCCTCCATAGTTCCAGATTCAGCTTTATGTAGCAAGGCATCGAGCTTTTGGGGCTCATTCTCTATCTTGAGAAACAACTCTTTTCTCTTTAAAAATTCTTATATTGGCTATGGCTTTAATCAAAACCTTGGCCCAATATTTCCATTCCTTCAATTTATCAATATCCGAAAGAAGAGTATTATGAACTACAACTTTACATGCATCGACTAATAACACATTTTTAGAAACGTTTAGGATATCATTTTTTGTAACAGTACGGGTGGTGACTTGTTGTGGGTCGGAGGGGGAAACTTCGGTGGCATATACATTGACATCATCTTCTTATCCATAAATTCCCTCTTCATCCTCAATAATATCACTTATCTTTAAAGGGAAATTTTTAGAATTCATACCCTGATAAAGAAAGTCACAATCATGAGTTCCCGAGGGCATTTGAGATGCACTCTCAACATTTAAAAAATTTTCCAAGGTTAATATCAGTACAACAAAAATATTAGATGATGACACATTCTGTGTCTCTGTAGCACTTTTTGCATTATGAGGTGGCGGTATGAGGAACATTTTACCACACATGCGTGATTGGTTCCTCGTAGGTGGAACCTGAAGTGGATGGACCTGAACTTGCTTTGGGTGGACCTGAACCTACTTTGGCTGTGGTTGTGGCTATGGCTGTGGCTATGGCCGTGGAGGATCAGGTGGTGGAGCCATCTTTTTTTCAGCCTTTTGAATCTATGAGGTCCCTTTGTTAAATTTTACACAAGAACATAAAATAAATCATTTGTAAATAATAATAGCATTAAAAAATATTTATTCAAATATACATACCTAACTCAGAATCTACAGCCATTGATATTTCAACCATTTGCTCTTTGTCTAAAAAATACGTATAACACATTAAAAAAACATAATTTTAAGTCAAAAAAATAAATCATTTAAAAAAGCATTTTTGAGCAATGCAGAGTAAGGTTACCTTGTGGGTTGGAGGTAACCTCTTCTACGTTGACTGTAAATGTTTCTCCAGTAAAAGGTACCGTAGGTGTATGCTGAATCCGACCATCATCAGACCTCACACGTTTGTTGGGAGTCATTGGTGATGACTGTAATTACGTGTCAAAATTAGCAAATACTTCCAGAATCCTAAATGCGGCATCCCTCTTACTTGAAGACTGAGATGTTCTTTTCTATTTTAAAAAAAAAATTAGAGAATAAAAAGATAAAATTAAAAAAAGAAAATAAAGATATTTCAATAATTTTTTTTACTTGTATCTCACCATCAGACATGCCAATAGACAACAAACTAGGGTGCAATGCAGTGGGAGGACTGCTCTATTGAAGGTTGAAATAAGCTTCTTGAAATAAATAAAGAATAAAATTTTTGGTAGTCACTGTGTAAGCAGATGCTTGAATTTTTTGGGCACTCAAAATTTCATGCTTCAGGCGGTTGGAAATGTGCGTGCACCAGTCAAATTTATCGCCATCAATACAATGAAGCAATAAATAAAGTGCCCAAAAATGCATTTCTGTAGGTTGCCCCTACAGAATAAGCCTTGCCTAAAAAAATTCAATGCAAGCATATAGAAATTTGTCTCGAACATTCGAAATGTTAAAGCCCCTTTTGGACTTAGAATAATTGACTGAAAAAGAGAACATTATTAGAAAACAAAAAATAAAACAAGGAGAACATTTTTGAGAAATGAAACTATAGCAGAACAATATTTAATGTTAAATAAAAAATAAATTTTCAAATTATTCCTTTTAGATTGGCAGGATGAATAGCGTAAAGGTTTCCTAGGGTGGATTTATCATTGTCGGTTAAGGCGTACTGGTTGTTCACCAGTTCACCATATGAAAATAGCAGACCTATTAGTCACTGCACATCGAAGGGTTTAACCGAAAAAACAATTTTGTTGTTATCCATAGGGATCGAAACAGTGCACACATCATGGTTGTAACAAGAAACAATCTGTTGCATCAACTTAACGTTAATGTTCAACTAAGGCATCTTCAACACACCAGTAAGTCCAGCAGTGTAAATCCATTGGGAATCTCTATCAGGAGTGTTGAAAATGCTCTTGAGATTGGGGTAGAAGGTGTACTTGAAATGAACTTTGGATGGAACAGGGGAGGAACAACTAGTCATCTCTAAAAAGTAGGAAAACGCTGGCAAAAAATTATAAAAATGTTACCAAAACGCTGCCAAAACACTCTAAAAATGCTGCCAAAATACACTAAAATTGCTTGGAAATGCTCTAAAAACTCTCTAAAACAACTGTGGAAATGCTAGAAAAAGGTTTTAAAGTTGCTCTGGGAAAAGTTGCAAATGACCCTGTAAATGACCCTATAAATGAATTTATAGATTTTTCGCATGGCAGGAGTTAACGCATGAACGACACGTGGTAGAAGGGAGGACATGTGGCATCATATTATTTATGATTATGGCGGTCACCTTGTTCCACTCGCCATCTGCCAGTTGCCTTGTGCCACTCGCCATCTGTCAGTCGCCTTGCGCCACTCGCCATCTATCAGTCACCTTGCAGCACTTGCCATCTATCAGATTGTTAGTCACCATGTGCCACTCACCTTTTGTCAATCACCTAGTGCCACTCACATTTTTCCAGTCACCATTTTCCAGTCACCATGTGCTAGTCACCTTCTACTAGTCGCCTGCCTTCTACCAGTTGCCTTATGTCAGTTGCTTTCTTCTATTCACCTTGTGTCAGTTGCTTTATTCCAGTCGCCTTGTGTCAATCACCTTCTACCAGTTGCCTTCTACCAGTCACCTTATGGCAGTCACCTTATGCTAGTCACCTTGTGGCAGTCACCTTATGCCAGTCACCTTCTACCAGGTGCCTTCTGCTAGTCACCTTCTGCAGTCACCTTATGTCAGTCACCTTATGTCAGTCGCCTTCTGCCAGTCACCTTTTGTTAGTCGCCTTATGCTAGTCACCTTCTACTAGTTGCCTTGTGCCAGTCACCTTCTACTATTCACCTTGTGTTATTCGCCTTCTACCAGTCGCCTTCTATCAGTCACCTTATGTTAGTCACCTTTTGCCAATCGCCTTGTGTCAGTCACCTTCTTTCAGTCACCTTGTGTCAGTTGCCTTCTGCCAGTCGCCTTGTGTCAGTCGCCTTCTTCCAGTTGCCTTGTGTCATTCGCCTTCTTCCAGTTGCCTTGTGTCAGTTTCCTTCTACCAGTTGTCTTCTATCAGTCACCTTCTGCCAATCGCCTTTTGCCAATCGCCTTCTAGCAGGTGCCTTCTGCTAATTTTATTGACACTTGTAGTTGAAAAAAAAATCACCATGTTTTGAAAAATTTTCTTCAAAATTTTGAAAAATTCACCCCATAGTTTATACAATTTTCACGTTGATTCACCTTGATTTGATAAATACTTTTTCGGTACTACCCCTTATGCATAACCCTGATTGTTATTTTATGGGCCCTATTGTCCTAAGATATTGTTGTAGGAGTTTACTTGTTGATTGCATATGTGATTACTTTACATCTTGAGGATAGGAATACTACTTGAGAAGATCACATCCATAGGAGGATTCTCTTCTCTTATCTGCATCATTTTGTTATTAGAGTAGAAGTTTGAAAGATGACCCAATAAGAAAGAGGAATATCACGTGGACCTCGACACATGGATACAACAAAAAATGATAAGAGGAAATATTGCTAGGTTAGATCTGATTGAGATTGCCCAAAGGAGAGACATTCATCACAAAGAAGCTCAAAATAAAGAGCAAGGAGAATATCAAAGCAACGGTTGGTTTAGGCAATCTCAAATATAAGACAAACAAAAAATGGATAATTTTAATGGAAGTTTAAAACCCCAAGTGAGTTGATTTATTGGATAATGGACGTGCATAGACTCTACAATTATGAATTTATACAAAATCTAAAGTGGGTCAATTTGCATGTAGGTTAGAGGGACATGCTTTGATTTGGTTGGACCATGTCCAAACTGAGAGACAACAAAAAATAAAGGGTAAAATCTAAACTTATGAAAGTTTGTGTTCAAGTTAAATTATAAGTTTTATTTATGAATTACCATATTGGATTATTGAGAAGAAAGTAAAATCCAAGTTTTATCTATGAATCATAACCATTGAAGAGGCATGTTAGTGTGTGCCCAAGGTAGAGTAAAATGTATTGCATAGTGAATAAAATAATATGAAAGGAAGAGGATGATCCTCTCATGGAAGAGGATAAAGTAGTAGTGGAAGACAACAATACCACATTGAAAGAGAACATGAAAGGCATAAGGGAGAAGCTAATACTTCTCAAAATGGTGGAGAAACCAAATATTTCTAGAGGAAGAGAAATTTAGGGTAGAAGAAGGGGTTAAGGATTCCTTGGAAATTATTATAGATGTGGAGAAGTTTGTCATAGAGAATATGAATGACCTCAAATTATTGCATGGAAGGGAAGTATTTAGTCATGTTACATAAGTAGAATAAGAAAGTTTCAAGGAAATATTATTTCCATGATAACATACTTATTACAAGAAAACCTTAAAGGATCAATAATGATCAGTCAAGGCTAAACTTGTTTGGTAGAAAAAACCTTCAACACAATCTAACCAAATTGAAAATTCGATGGTTAAATATCTTTTATATATATAGGTGAACATTGTAGGTATCCTAATTATGACTAAGCCTAAAATAATGAAACCAACATCATTGCATATCACTTTGAGAATTGGAGTGTTTTTATTAAAATAGTTATATAGTGGACTCAAAGGTGATTGTGATAGTAATACCTAAAGCTATATGTAAAATGATAGTTTTTACTTGTACCCACACCATAAGAGGATCAATTCATATAAATAAAATAAAAGTAAGTACTATAATATTTTAAAAATATTTTATTAAGATCATTAACTCACATTGTGATTTGATTGTATTATACAAACTCATTGCAATCAATCTACCTCCTTGCTTTATAATACTATTATCACATGAATGGACCAAGAAGTTGCCTTAAAAGAGATACATATCAATATATTTTACACATATAATGGTGCCCAAATAGAAAAAAGTCATAAGAACAAATATTTTTCTAATTAGGTAAGATAAGGGGTTTTAAAGGATCCTTAAACCTAATATATATGGGACTGAGAAAGAGTAAGAGATAATGCATCATTCTTAGAGAAAATAATCTTTAAGAAAAAAAACATATTCAAATATAAAATTAGTACCAAACTCCCCAAAAGAAAAACAAAGTGGAAAAAAAACTGATTGCAACACCCAAAGAGATATCACAAGATACAATAGAGAAGCTCACTATCCTCTAGGCAGACCCATACGCTAAAGGAACACCTCCACATATACCACCAAAAAATAACGTGATACCTTGAGAAGACAAGGCTCCCAGTCAACTGGCACCTGGCACCAAATCCCTACCAGTAGGAAAACATTAAAAAATAAGAGGCTCCAAAAAGCATAGGAAATCTCCTCCCTAGTCTCCTAAACTCCCGTAACCAGCACCCACATTTAACCATGATCATCCACAATTAAATTTTGAATTCTGAGGAAATTTTATCATCCAAACCGTAAGGCCTTGTTGCGATAGCCCAATATTTACCATCAGGTCCACCGCTTTGTTTCCTTCACAAAAAATATGCTAAATTTGTGGCTCCAATCTTGAACGAAATTTTTTGACTAGTTCTTCCATGATATTTGTTATCTTCTAGTATGGGGTGCAAGACTTCTTGACTAGATTAACAATATTTAACGAACCCCTTCTACTATAACTTTGTTAAAATCCAAGGATTCCACCAATAAGAGGCCTTGAAGGAGTGTTATGGCTTCCAAAAAATGGAAGGTTTGTATTGAAAAATATTTGACAAAGGCACCTAGAAAATCCCCTTTATCATTTCTAAGTACACCACCTACCGCAGTAAGACCTGGATTCCCCTTAGAAGCACCGTCGAAGTTGAGTTTAGCCCAACCCGCAAGGGGAGGGGACAAAAAAAATTAGGATCTCAAAGAGGGAAGAGGCGGGTCATTAGACATATTTTACTGAGGAAAACCAAGCTTGAGCTCTATTGAGGCCTCATCAAGGATCCCACCATGTAGATTCAGGAAATAAGAGGTCACATTCTCCACAGACGCCCTAATCACTCTACTAAAAATAGATTTAGGATCATGCTTTGAGTTCTTGAAGGCTCTTTGATTATGCTCCCACCAAATACTCCAAAATAAATGGGGGAGCAAGAAGGTCCATAATTTGATCAAACGAGGAGATTTAAAAGGTGAAGTCCACTACAAATAGACCTCTGAAATACAATTTGGAAATATCCAATGAACTCCTAGGTACAAAAAAATATGGGATACCACTTTAGTGGAGAAGGAATAATGGAATAACATGTGGTGGTATGATTCTTCAGTAGGCTCGCATAGATAACACCTGTATGTATATTTGGTTGTATGCATTATATATTGTGTTTCACATGACATTGTTTTATCATATGTGAGTGTATCATATTCTAAGTAGTCTAAATTTATTTGCATATATGTATATATATTTATGGTTTTTGTTGTTATGGCATTGTTTGTATATCTATATTCTACTATCACTGATATTAATTTTTTGTGTATTTGAATATATTTGATCCTTTGTGTATTCTATAGTTCAACTATTTATTCTATTATATCTTTGATTATTTATATATATTCTACTCTATTGTTCAATATTGGTGTTATTTATATGCTTATTTTACTTGTACATTTATTTGTAAGCACAGTTTTATTGTGTTTGACATGACAATGTTTTGACATGTGCGAGTGTATCCTATTCTAAGTAGTCTAAATTTATTTGTGTTTATGTATATATTTATTTATTTCTTAATTTTGTATTTTATTAATTCTTATTTGTTGTTAGAGGTTTTTTGTTATATATATTCTTTTGTATGTGACATGACACATTCATAATCTATTGTATATGATATTAAATTGTGTGTGTATTTGTATATATTTGACCTTTTGTGTATTATATAATTTAATTATTTATTTATATTTGTTTTGTTTGTATTTTCATTTTGTATTATATCTTTGATTGTTTATGTATATTCTATCCAATTTTCAAATTTGGTATTCTTATTTTACTTGTATATTTATTTGTATGCACAATTCACATTGATAATGTTTTGACATGTATGCGTGTATCTTCTGAAGTAGTCTAAATGTATTTGTGTATATGTATATATTATGTATTATCTAATTTTGTAATTTATTACTTGTTTGGGTATTTATTGTTATATGCATTTTGACTTACACTTTTGCATTGTACATTTTCTTTTGTATGTAACATGCCATTGTTCATATATCTATATTCTATTGTATATGATATTAAATTGCTTGTGTATTTGTACACATTTGATCTTTTGTGTATTTTATAATTTAAATATTTATTCTACTTGGGTATTTGTTTTGCTTGTATTTTTTTTCTATTATATCTTTGATTAGTTGTGTATATTTTATTCAATTTTTCAAAATTGGTATTCTTTATATAGTTATTTTGCTTGGATATTTACTTTTATGCATAATTTATTATGTTTAACATGATAATATTTTGATATGTGAGTGTCTATTCTAAGTAGTCTAAATTTATTTTTGTATATGTTTATGTATTGTCCAATTTTGTATTTTACTACTTGTTATTTATGTTTTTATATATGTTATATGTATTGTTCAATTTTATATTACTTATTTATGTTTTTGTTGTTATAGGTTTTATTACCTGTTGTATATGACATGAAATTGTTTATTTTTCTGTTGTATATGATATTAAATTGTTTGTGTATTTGTATATATTTGATCTTTTGTGTGTTCTATAGTTTTAATATTTATTTTATTTGGGTGGGGGGGGGGGGGGGGGGGGGGGGTTTTTTTTTGTTGTATTTGTTTTGCTTGTACTTTTCTATGCACAATTTATTGTTGTTTGACATTAACATTGTTTTAACATGTGTGAGTGTATTCTATTCTAAGCAGTCCATATTTATTTGTGTATATGTATATATTTGTTGTTATAAGTTTGTGTATATTATTACTTATTGTTTAGGTATTTGTTGTTATAGGTTTTTTGACTTATACTTTTGCATATAACATGATATTGTTTGTGTATTTTGTATATATAATATTTTGTATATTCTATAATTTAAATATTTATTTTGTTTGGGTATTTAATTTACTTGTATTTTTCTTTTCTATTCAATTGTTTAAAATTGGTATTATTTGTATACTTATTTTGCTTGGATATTTATTTGTGTGCACAATTTATTATAATTGATTGACATAAATGAGTGTTCATATTTTAAAATTATTTGTGTATATGTATATATTTATGTACTGTCTAATTTTATATTTTATTGCTTGTTGTTTGGGTGGTTGTTATTATACGTTTTTGACATATACTTTTGCATACATGTATCTTCTTTTGAATGTGAGATAACATTGTTTATAATTCTATATTTTTTTTTTTTTTTTGTTTGTTTTTTTTTTTTTTTTTTTTTTTGGGTGTTGTTTTTTTTTTGTTTTTGCGTTCTTCTTTTGTGGGTTTTTCTATTGTATATGATATTAAATTATTTGTCTATTTGTGTATATTTGATGTTTTGTGTATTCTATAATTTAAATATTTATTCTATTTTGATATTTGCTTAGCTTGTATTTTTGTTTACTATTATATCTTTGATTATTTATGCATATTCTATTATGGTTGTTTTAAAATCTTTTAGATATATAGGTGAACATTGTAGATATCCTAATTATGACTAAGCCAAAAATAATGGTTGATAGACTATTTCATATACCACTAAAAGGAAGGGGAAATGACATGATAGGTGTAGATATGAGATGAATAGCATGAAATAAAAATAGAATGAACGCTAAGGAGGATGAGAAAAGAAGGAAAAAAAATTTTGAACAACAAATAAGTAGAGAACTATGTTGAAGACAATCAAAAGATGAATAAATAAAAAATAACGGACACAACTTAGGATTTATGAATGTAATACAAATTTTTATTCTACTTTAATCATGTAGGTTGTAGAAATTCTCAATGGATGTGTGCATAGGTTCAAGTATTACAAAAGAAAATAGGCAAGGTGGTAGTCCAAGAAGGAAGCATTGTTCAAAGAAGAAATAGCAAATCACCATGTGAGAAATGGTTATGTGAATGGAGATGTCAGTGAACTAGATTTGTATCAAATGATGAACATATGATTATAGTTCATATGGAGAGGAATACCATTTAACTTAATATTAGGAGGAACAAACCCTCATGAAGGAGATTGTCTTGAGAAGTTGTACGATATTGAAAGGAAGGACCACCATTTGAAGTTGTCATCATTAGAAGTTATTGTACAATAGGTCATCATACTAGGAATACTATCATACAATTTGGCTAGCCATACAAGTGGATCAACCATATGATTAAAGAACTTATATAAATAAATAAATCATATAATTGTATGATATCGTAAAAATACTACCATTTTAGTATCTCAAAGGAGTGTTTTGTATGAGGAAGTATTGTCATTTTATGGGCCCTATTGTCCTAAGATATTGTTGTTGTAGGAGTTTGCTTGTTGATTGCATATGTGATTACTTTACATCTTGAGGATAGGAAATTATACTACTTGAGAAGATCACATCCATAGGAGGATTCTCTTCTCTCATCTACATCATTTTGTTATTAGAGTAGAAGTTTAAAATTAGAGAAGTATGAAAGATGACCCAATAAGAAAGAGGAAGATCATGTGGACCTCGACACATGGATACAACAAAAAATGTTAAGAGGAAATATTGCTAGGTTAGATCTGATTGAGATTACCCAAAGGAGAGACATTCATCACAAAGAAGCTCAAAATAAAGAGCAAGGAGAATATCAAAGCAGCAGTTGGTTTAGGCAATCTCAAATATAAGACAAACAAAAAATGGATAATTTTAATGGAAGTTTAAAACCCCAAGTGAGTTGATTGATTGGATAATGGACGTGCATAGATTCTTCAATTATGAATCTATGCAAGATCTAAAGTGGGTCAATTTGCATGTACGAGGTTAGAGGGACATGCTTTGATTTGGTGGGACCATGTCCAAACTAAGAGACAACAAAAAAGAAAGGATAAAATCCAAACTTGTGAAAGTTTGTGTTCAAGTTAAAATCTAAGTTTTACCTATGAATTACCATATTGGATTATTGAGAAGAATTTAAAATCTTAAGCAAAAGTTGGAAGTGAAAGAATATACAGAGGAATTCTATAAATTGACCATAGGAGCAATGTCATATTGAAGATGATGAAGAGAAGGTGGTAAGATCTATAATTGGGCTAAGAATTTCCATACAAGATGAGATTGGTATGATTTGAATCATAACCATTGAAGAGGCATATTAGTGTGTGCTCAAGGTAGAGGAAAATGTATTGCATAGTGAATAAAATAATATGAAAGGAAGAGGATGATCCTCTCATGGAAGAGGATAAAGTAGTAGTGAAAGACAATAATACCACAATGAAAGAGAACATGAAAGGCATGAGGGAGAAGCTAGTACTTCTCAAAATAGTGGAGTAAACAAATATTTCTAGAGGAAGAGAAATTTAGGGTAGAAGAAGGGGTGGAGGATTCCTTGGAAATTGTTATAGATGTGGAGAAGTTTGTCATAGAGAATATGAATGACCTCAAATTATTGCATGGAAAGGAAGCATTTAGTCATGTTACATAAGTAGAAGAAGAAAGTGTCAAAGAATATGTCAAAGAATGATTATTTCCATGATAACATACTTATTACAAGAAAACCTTAAAGGATCAATAATGATCTAATGTCAAGGCTAAACTTGTTTAGTAAAAAGAACCTTCAACACAATCTAACCAAATTGAAAATTTGATGGTTAAAGATCTTTTAGATATATAGGTGAACATTGTAGATATCCTAATTATGACTAAGCCTAAAATAATTAAACCAACATCATTGCATATCACTTTGAGAATTGAAGGATTTCTATTAAAATAGTTATATAGTGGACTCAAAGGTGATTGTGATAGTAATACCTAAAGCTATATGTAAAATGATAGTTTTTCCTTGTACCAACACCATAAGAGGATCAATTCATATAAATGGAATAAGAGTAAGTACTATAATATTTTTAAAATATTTTATTAAGATCATTCACTCACATTGTGATTTGATTGTACTATACAAACTCATTGTGATCAATCTACCTCCTTACTTTAGAATACTACTATCACATGAATGGACCAAGAAGTTGCCTTAAATGGATACATATCAATATATTTTACACATATAATGGTGCCCAAATAGGAAAAAGTCATAAGAACGAATATTTTTTTTTATTAGGTAAGAGAAGGGGTTTTAAAGGATCCCTAAACCTAATACATATGGGATTGAGAAAGAGTAAGAGATAATGCATCATTCTCAGAGAAAATAATCTTTAAGCAAAAGAACATATTCAGATATAAAATTAGTACCAAACTCCCCAAAAGAAAAATGAAGTGGGAAAAAAACTGGCTGCAATACCCAAAGGGAGATCACAAGATACAATAGAGAAGCTCGCTACCCTCTGGGGAGACCCCACATGCTGAAGGAACACCTCCACATATACCACCAAAAAATAGTGTGATACCTTGAGAAGACAAGGCTCCCAGTCAACTGGCACCTGGCACCAAATCCCTACCAGCAAGAAAACATCAAAAAACAAGAGGCTCCAAAAAGCATAGGAAATCTCCCCCCTGGCCTCCTAAACTCCCATAACCAGCACCCACACCTAACCATGATCATCCACAATTAAATTTTGAAGACTCTGAGGAAATTTTATCATCCAAACCGTAAGGCCTTGTTGTGATAGCCCAATATTCACCATCAGGTCTACCACTTTGTTTCCTTCACGAAAAATATGTTGAATTTGAGCCTCCGATCTTGAACGAAAAAATTTGACTGGTTATGCCATGATATTTGTTATCTTCCAGTATGGGGTGCAAGACTTCTTGACTAGATTAACAATATTTAACGAACCCCTCCACTATAACTTTATTAAAACCCAAGGATTCCACCAATAAGAGGCCTTGAAGGAGTGCTCTGGCTTCCACAAAATGGAAGATCTGGATTGAAATATTTTTGACAAAGGCACCTAGCAGATCCCCTTTATCATTTCTAAGTACACCACCTACCGCAGCAAGACCCGGGTTCCCCTTAGAAGCACCATCAAAGTTGAGTTTAACCCAACCCATAGGGGGAGGGGACCAAAAAATTGAGGATCTCAAAGAGGGAGGAGGTGGGTCATTAGACATAGTTTGCTGAGGAAAACCAAGCTTGAGCTCTATTGAGGCTTCATCAAGGAGCCCACCATGCAGATATGGGAAACAAGAGGTCACATTCTCCACAGACGCCCCAATCACTCTACTAAAAATAGATTTAGGATCATGCTTTGAGTTCTTGAAGGCTCTTTGATTATGCTCCCACCAAATGCTCCAAAATAAATGGGGGAGCAAGAAGGTCCAAAATTTGATCAAGCAGGGAGATTTAAAAGGTGAAGTCCACTGCAAACAGACCTCTGAAATAGAATTTGGCAAGACCCAATGAACTCCTAGGTACAAAAAAATATGGGCTACCACTGTAGTGGAGAAGGAACAATGGAAAAATAGGTGGAGGCATGATTCTTCAGCAGCCTCGCAGAGATAACACCTGTTGGGTAAACACATACCCCTCCTACGAAGATTCTCAAGAGTGAGACATCTATTTTGTATGGCCAACCAATAAAATACATTTACTTTGGGGATCATATTCTTCATCCAAACTTTACCAGATAGATACCATTGAGGAGAGTTAGATTCAATGAAGAGGTAGGCTGACTTGACTAAAAATGAGCCCTCACTTTCTCCTTTCCAAATGAGAGAATCCTCGATTTCATGAATTTTCAAAACCTGGAGCTTGAGTAAGTTTGAGATGGTGACCCAAGCATTAGCTTCCTCCCTACTGTAGTTAGAGGTGGGGACTGATTTCTAGATTCTCCTACCTCCCATACTTGTAATAAAATCCTCTACTTTAGACCATCCAAGTCTACGGGTAAGAGGTTCTACTGGTGATAGGTTGGTATCTTGGATTAGCGAGTGCTCAAGGAGCCATGAATCCTACCAAAAGTCAATGGATTTACCATTCCCCATGATCCATCGAGCACCAAGAGCTAAATTTGATCTGAATTTACTCACGCTCTACTAGAAGGTGGACCCCTCTTGGGGAAGGGGATCAGTGAGCAAACTCTCTGAGTGGATCAAATACTTAGTTGTGATGATTTTCACCCAATCATAATTATGATTGATCAAAATTTTCCAACCTTGCTTAAGGATTAGGGCTTCATTCATCAAATGAATGTTGCGCAAGCCTAACCCACCTTTTTCTTTCCTCATACAAGCTTGGTTCCAAGAGACCAAGTGGAACTTCTTGTGATCTTGAGGTCCCATCCATAGAAAGGTCTTTTGAATCCTCTCTAATTTGGTCAAAAATTTCACAGATCAATTTAAAAATAGACATAAAATATAACAAAATGCTTTTTAAGACTATTTTGACCAAAATAATTTTACCTGCTTGGCTGAGTAAAGCCCCTTTCCAACTGGCAAGATGCCGCTGCATCTATTCGATCACCGGGTCCCACAAACACTCCTTCATTCATCCAATGAAAAGAGACAAGCCCAAATAGGTGGCAGGGAAGTCAACAACTCTACAACCAAGGATATCTATAATATTTTTTTCCGAGCTTGGGGGTATTAAAAAAAAATAAGCTTTTAGAAAGATTGATTCTTTGACCAGCCGCATTTTCATAGGTAGACAAAATGGACTTCACCTATTTGGCTTGGAAAATAGAGGCAATGAGTGACAAGAGTGTGTCATCCATGAACTGGTGGTAGGAGAGAAAGTCAAAGGAAAGAGTTGGATTGATACCTTTAATCATAGGATTATGAGAAAATGATCTCCCCAATACCTCATCCATGAGAATAAAGAGGTAAGGGGAGAGCGGGTCTCCTTGGTGAAGCCCTCTAAGGCTTTGGAAGTACCCAATTGGGGCTCCATTGACCAACACTAAAATTTTTGCTGATGAGACACAGGTCTTAATCAACTTGACCCAACTCTCACTATAACTGAATTTGTCGAGCACCACAAACAGGAAATCCCAAGATACACGATCGTAAGCTTTGTTCATATCTAACTTGAGAAACATTCCTAACCTTCCACTTTTCTATGTTGAATGGAGGATTTCATGCACAACCACAACCCCATCCAATATTTGTATGCTTGGTACGAAATCACTTTGAGCTTTGTCAATCAATAAGGGCATGAATATCTTCAACCTATTAGCCAAGGATTTGGAGATAATTTTATAAATAGTATTGCAGAGGTTGATAGGTCGAAACTCTCCAAAGTTGTTGGCTTTAGAGCTTCCCTCATCGCGTCGCAAACTTCCTTCCCAACTATATACCAAAATTTTTAGAAAAATATTGGAGGGAAACCATCTGGGCTCGATGCTTTTAACACACCCATAGCAAAGGTGGCCTCTCTTAATTCTTCATCTTTGAAGGATGCTTCAAGAAACTCATTCATATCCTACGTTACAAGCCTAGGAATAGCTTGAAGTAGAAAGTTTTCAGCCCCAAAGTCTCTTCTATATTTAGAACCTAATAAGGAATTGAAGTATGAAGTTGCCTCAATTTTGATATCTAGTATATCCATAGCTTTGGTCCCATCCTCCATGTCTATCTCATGGATTTGATTTGCACTCTTGTACCTCAAAGTTGAGACATGAAAGAATTTGGTGTTCCTATCGCCTTCTTTAAGCTAGAGGGTATGATTTTTTTAATTTTCTTCTAAAATGGGTGTTTAATTTTTTTTTTTATGTTCTAATGGAGGGTTTCTTTGAAAGAAACACTCTATCAACTTGGTCAAAATGAGTTGCTCCCCAATTCAATGATTTCTCCAGGAGAAGCAGACACCTTTCAAGTCCAAATCCATCAATTCTCATTGGTTAGCAAGATTTGCAAAGTTATCATACTTCTTTCATAAGGGGAATTACCACATTTTTATTGTATGGGAATAGAGGTGAATTGAAGTCACCTACTAAGACCTAGGTCTTATTTTTGAATCCTTCTCTCATTTGTAGAAGTGAGGACCAACATATTTTTTGCTAGGGTCAGAGTTTAGAGCATAAATATTTGACATGATCCATCTTTGGTTAGTAAAATTGCAAAAAAATAAAAAATTGATAACTCACTGAGAAGAGGAGATCACATATCCCTCGACCTTTGATAGGTTCCAAAAATAAAAAAAACCTCTCGAAGATCCATAGCCAGGCTTGCAACAAATCCAGCATTCTTCTAGATGGAATTTCTTACTAAATCAATGTTTTTACTCCCAATCTTGGATTCTTGTATGAAAATTATGTTTGGGGAGTAGTATTTTTTGAGAGAGGTTAGTAACCACCTTTTTGAGGATCCATTCAATCCTCTTATGTTCCAGCAAAGGAAATTTATTTGTGGGTTGTAGATTTCTTTTCAGCCATGAGTGGTTGTGAGGATCGACTGAAGGCTTCTAGCTTCAATTGTTTGCCTCTCGAGTCAATGTTATTATCAACCTTTAGTTGTGTCTGAGAACTATTGGCTATTTTAAAATTTGCTTCCCTTTTCCTTAAAGGTTTATTTGATGGTTTACCCACCTTTTTCTCAGCCCCAACATCCACTTTTTTATGATGGCTCCTAGTTTTGGGGCCAAGAGAACTATTCATGATTGGATTGGAAGAGGGGGGTTTCTTTGAAACAAAGAGTAAAATTTGTTGTAGTGGCTCTTCCATATGTAAAATTTCAAAGGAATTGAACAAAACCAGATCTTTATGGCTTACCTCCTCTAGAGAAGGCCCTAGGCAATGATTGGTATTCATGTCAGGAGTCTTGGTGCCCTCCTTTTGAACCGGTTCCAAAGTTGAACTCTACAGAACCTCCTTAGGACTACCCCTTAAGTTTGTTGCAAGACTTAGTGGGGAGAGTGGGGGAGGCTCCCCATCCTCAACCTGGCTAGTCTCCTCTTGATGGGGTTCCCCATCCTTAGCCTAGTTCATCTCCACTTGAAGAGGCTCCTTGAATTCAGTCTATCCAGACACCATATGAGGAGGTTCCCCATATTTAGACAAATTTGCTATCGCCTAGGGTGACTCCCTATTTTCACCCATAAGCCTTAGGGTAAGGACATCCCTAAAGGATAAAGGGGAGCTTTCTCACCTTCTAATATGGGAGGAGGGGGGTTAAATTTTACTCTTTTCTCCAATGGCCCTCCTAAAATTCACTTGGAGTCTTCCTCACAATTGAGTTTGACAATAAAAAATACTTAGAAAGTGTTGCAATGTCTATAGAACCCAAGGGTTTCCATTTGGTCAAGGCCCATTTTTTAATAGACTCCAACTCCGACTTACTACCCTAGAATTTGCCAATCAGGTCCCAAGAACTTTCTCTGTTGTTTCTCCTGATGATATCACTAGGGATCCATAGTTTATGATTTTTTGGGAATAAATCATATTGAACCTGCTTTCCATCTCCATAACATGACCTTGCCACCACCTTGGAAAAAGAGAAGGTCGGGTTCATGTGATTCCCTTTATCCTGATGACCCCTCTCACGGGGCTCAAACTAGCCCCCAACACTTTGGTGGTTTCATTCTAATGGAGGATGGGTCCCTCCTTTGAAATTCCTAGGGTTCGATCCTTGTTTGGAACCTTCCCCTTGATGTTCACCCTAAAACCCTGCATCAATATTTCCTACTGCAACTCCCTGCTGATCACTTCCTACAACTTCCATGCTCTCCATTCAACCTACTAGTCACTTTCTACAACTTCCCCATTGTGCAAACCCTAATATTTCAACCTCCTCCTCTAAAAATTATCCGTATATTTATTCTGCACAAATGCCACTCTTTCAACCCTAAATTTGTTTTGCAAAAATCCCAATCTTTCAACCTCCTTCTTCTCTAAAAATTATCTGCAATCCTTCAAAATGCAGAACCCCAAAACACAAACTCCACGCAGAGGATATAATCCTCACCACAAAATCAGAACCCTCGACCCCAACCAGTTTCTATACGTCATAAGAATGAATATTGAACAAACATTTATTTGATGATTTTGGGGTAGTTAATTGGAATGAATTATTGCAACTTAATAAGATGCAATTGTTAGGAAAAGAGTTTTTATGTAATATGGATATGATCATATGCATCCTACAGGAAGATGATGGAGCAACCAAAGACTCTTTTAAATAAATAAGCAATTATCCAGTACTTGGCTAATAAGAAGTAATGCTAAGATCTAATGAGAGATTAGACTTAAAATGCTAATGATATATACATCATGTACTTTGATAGATCTAGAACTAGGAATAGTGTAAGGGTTGAAATCAAATTTACTGATCCATCTCAAGTAATCTTGTTAATTGATGTTTGAGTTCACAAATAATGTAACTAAGTACGAAGCATTACATATAGATATCCAAAGAGTAGAAATATTGGGCATCAAATATAAAAAAAAATTGGATAATTTTGAATTTGTGGTAAAAATAGGTTCAATTTGTCAATGCTACAAAGAATAAATAAATGAAACCACACAAGCATAGATTTTGGGACTTGTTAGAATAATCCAGGCATGTGACCTTTTTATAGCATGGTTTTATGCTTCAAAATATCCAAAAATATCCATTTTTTGATCCTCTATTAGAAGCATAACTTTATTCTTAGGATTCTCTTTTGATTCATTCAAGCATTGGAAATATTAAATAGAGAATAAAAATCTATAAGAAAGTATCATAGACAAGTTGTTGACATATTTCTAGAAAAAAACTACAATGGCCCTCAAAAATGCAAAATAAAATAGTAATTTTATATTTTTGAACCATCACATTTCCATATGGGTGACCTTCCAATAAATAGAGATGCATCCCTTATTATAAAAAGCATGAGTAATGGTTGCAATGTTATAACATCTCATCTCTTCTTAGAGATTGCTTACATTATACTCTATTTTTTAATCAATAAAATCATTATGTTATTTTGCTTATATATTTGTATTATGATTTGTTATACTTTGTTATTTCTTAATTACACTTTTTCATGATCTTCTTTAACTTGAAATTCTAAGTTTCAAATTAGTCAAATTTTTTATTTTTAAATCATAGAAGGTTTTCAAGTCACAAAATTTCTATAGTATTAATTGAACAAAATTAAAGGGAAGGTGAGCTAGCTTCTTTAGACATATTCATCAGTATTATAACTAGCATATGAGACCAACTTGAAAGATCAAAACCCATATTTAAGCTTAGTCATTACAATAAAATATCAATCATTAGCAAGTGTTTAACAATGATAAACAAATTATAAACTTCCTTTTCACTAAGCTCAACATGCCAAAAAAATCAACTTTGAAAAGGTATAATAATGATTGGAATCCTATTCAACCTAGATGACAATGTCAAGAAAATGAATATTTAGGCAAGAGCCTATACTTATTGATAATGTTTGTCTCTAGGAAAGATTGTATAGACAAGGATTTTGTCATATTGAATGAAATTTTTGCTAAAAATGATGATACCATTACCTAGAGATATAAGGACTTAAAGGTGTATGCTAGAAAGGTGATTAGACATACCATAGATTTGATGCCAAGGGCATAGATAGAAACAATGACCATCTAACCCTAAAATCAAAACTTATGATGAGGAAAGAATTGCTTAAACTATTACAAGCATAGATTATCTACTTGATTAAGCAATCAACTTGAGTTGTAAACTTACTGCCACTCCAAAATAATAATAATGATATTAGATTGTGTGTATATTTTCAAAATCTAAAAAAGGATTCCTTGAAAGATCATTACCCACTACTTTTGATGGATCAAACCTTATAGATGATATCATATTAAGAATATATCATTATGTACAATCACATTTGGATCAAAGATGAAGATTAGCATAAAATAACATGTACCACCAAATGGATAATGTTTACATATCAAAGGATGCCATTTGAAATTTCTACCATAAGTGCTAATTTTCAATGCACAATGAATATTACATTTTAAGAGCTCATCAATGAAGTAATTCTTAGTGTATCTAGATAAGTTAACTACATTTCTAAAAGACATAAAAATACCTATGTATAGTATTTAAGTGAGTAGGGAGTATGGAATCTCCCTAAACCCAAATATGGACTTGCTATTAACCCTAATTGCACCTAAACAAATCAAGATTTGCCTTTACTATCCTCAAAAAAATAGATTCAATCATTTTTATGCGAAATCAACTCTTTAGCTAATATTATCACTCATTTTTCCTAGATGGTATGACCAATTATGAAATTCTAAAAAGTAATGTCACTTTCACTTAGATGAAATAAATCAAACATGCTTTCTAAAATATTAAAGATGTGGTTTCTAGAGCACTAGTATTGATTACTACATATTTTAGTAGGGACTTCAAACTCTATGTGTTTGAGATAGGTGCTAGCATTATCATAGAACACACTCATAAAAGTTAAAAGGAAAACGTATGAATAAGTCCTTAAATATCTATGACAATGCTATGATCAAAGCATTAAGATAATTCTAATATTATTTATTACAAAATAAGACTATGGTGTTTGGAGTATATTTCAATGTTAAAACATTCATGTTGTAAGAAGAACTTGTAAAAAGAAGATAGGTTAGATAGCTAAAATTCAAGAATTTGACATTGAAATCAAGTCGACTAATCTAGAACCACATGAAGAAGGACATGGTCAAAGATCAAATGGGTTAAATGCAAGAGATCATAGAATGCATACAAAATAATAGTGTGCACAAGGTCTCACACCTATGCAAAAAAATTGTAAATTTAATAGAAGATAATCAATTATAAGATGATAAACAAGGTATTATTTCATAAAGACAATGATGGTGTGATTTGAGAAGTATCAAAGAGAAGAAATTGAAAGACGTATTATATGAGTATCATGACAAAGAAGGTCATTATTCAACCTACACTATAATGCATACAATCTTAAAAGTTAGTTATTACTAGCCAACAATCAAAATACTTAGATTATATTATTAAATTATCAGAAGTCAACCTACTCTAAAAGTTGAGAGGAGTAAAACCATCTCTATCATTATTAATTATCTTAAGTAGGTATATTAAATAAATATATACTTTTATAATTCATCACTATCCTAATAATATATTGAAAAAGTAATCTAAAATATATCATCCAATTTATAAATTTTCAAAATAAATTAATTTTTATAACATAAATATATATTATGATGTATAATCTATATTTTAAATTATTATTAAAAAATTCATTAATGGAAGCCTTGGATTGCAAGAAATTTTTTATCGAAGGTGACTCCCTTAACATCACCGACTTGGTTGATGGAAGTTAGACTCCTAGCTGGACCATAGCAAATCTAATTTTAGAGTATAAAATAATGATCCAAAACTTGGAAGAAGTTCAAATTAAGCATGTTTTCAGGGAGGGTAATAAATCTATGGATTTCCTCACCAACTTGGGCCTATACCAAGAAGACATCACCATATGGAGGGAAGGATTTTTGAAATGTTTAAACCTTTTTGAAAATGAGGTCAGGTTATCCTAGTGTGGGTTGCTCCATCACCTTGTGGGATGGAGACTGGATCAGATTGTCCACAGGCTTCAAGAGCGAAAGGGTCACCGTTGTGGAGCTTGGTCCCTATGTTTTTTGCATCACTTTAGATGCTATGAAATATTTGAGCCTCTATATTTAGAGATAGACCCCTTTCATGCCTTATAAATGGAGCACTTTAAAATTTCATGTTTGAAACTTAATTCTTTTCACGCCACTCGATCAGGTTTTTCAATTCCTATATGGTGGAGGTCTAGGTGGCTGGCCTTGGTTGGCAGACTTTTTGTGTGTGATTTTTTGGGTTTAAGGGCTCTCATAATTTTAAAGGAATTATATGGATTACATGGAGGAGGATAGTGAGTCATCATCACATGTGGTGGACTATGTTATGAGCCAATATGGTGCGCATCAAATCAACAATCATCACTTTGATTGGCCAAGGGATGCAGACCAATATGATGTCGAGTGATCAGGACTTTCTTGTGGTATGAGCCCTAAATGGTGGCAAGAGAGGTTTAGAAAAGGGATTGCTATTAGCAAGTCATGGACTGCTTTGATTGAGCAAGCTCTAGGGTTTCCCTTCATGATGGTTGTGCATGGGCTGAGGTGGTTGCTTGGCATGCGAGAACCACTAGATACTAGTTGGGACATTGTGAGAGCGTGTAAAAATTCTTTTCACAAATCCTTGAATATCACCACAAATCTACCTAGATCTGGGTGTTAGGGCCCTAGAATGGTCGATTCATTTTTAATAAGGTTGCAGTGATCCATAGGAGTATAATTTTGGTGTTTGTTCCATGGTACAAGTCCAAGAGTGATAGTTGGCATTGGTGTGGCTTGTTGGTAGTTGGTTGGGCTGAAATATGTTTCTTTTGCCATTCCAACTATCTTCTTGGTTTTGAAAGGACTTTACTTGTTTTGCTTCTCGATATTTCTCATGGGAATTTGAGGTTGTAGGTTGTCAGGGTAGCTTGGACTTTGGGGGAAGAATGTTAGAAGTCTAAGTTCCCTATAATTTTAGTCGCTTTTCAACTAAAAGTGTTGGTTTATCTGGTGTCTATGAGAGTTGGATTATCGTATAGGTGTTCGAATTCTTCTTTGGCAAGCTCTTGTGCATAAGTTTTCTTGGAAGAATGACAACGCTTGATTCTTGAATCGACTACTCTAGTCGATAGAGAGATGAGGACATAAGAAAATTACTTAAAAAGGGAAATTTCTCTAGTGCTTGATGAAATTTAATGGTCACAACAAGGAAATGGCCAAGCATATGGCCTATTCATGGTGCAGTGGGATGGTCAGAGTGGGAACCCTTGAATTCAAGGTTACTATTCCCCTAATCATTGAAGTGATGGGGCTGCTAGTGGATGGATATGTGCACAATAGAGAGAAAAACTCCTTGGCCAAAGAATCTCAATAATTCTTAGGAGAAGATGAGGAGCTAGTAAAATTCCAAAATAGATTTAAGAGATCTTCTTTGAAAGCACCTTAGGATAAAATTACATTGGTGATAATGCAATATTTTACACTAGACAAAAATCAAGACATTCTTAGGAGTTTTCATTTTATGTTCTTGACCACCCATGTCACAAGAGGCTCATGAATATCCCTTCATTCTTGTTTTAGTCTATGTCGAGGTCGATGAGTAGGGTGAAGAAATGGGTTGCGTTGGACCCAATCCACCAAGGGTTGGCAAAGCTGATTTTTGACCACGTAGTTAAAGCAAGAGGTTTGTCAAGGGAGGAGATCTTGAATTCCCTTGCTAGGGTGACACCTCCCATTATTGACTATCCAGACTCATCTCACTCTAAGTAGAGTGATTCTTTGAGTTGGAAGGTCATCAACACAACCCCTGTTTTGATTTCCAAGGCCAAGGTGGCAGAGTCCCCCCTGAAAGGAGTTGGAGAGAGTGAGGATGGAACCCCTTGGTGGAAAATTTAGCAAATACTGGTAAAGCTCCTCTTTACGTGGATGAATCTGACTCTGATGACTTTGCTTAGCCTTCAAAGAAAGCTAAACTTATTTTTAGGTTGGCAAATACAAAAAAGGAGGTTAATTATTGACCCTAGGATACCCATAGTACACCCAAGACCTTCAAAAAGATGCTCTTGAAGTTGTAGAAGTCCCTTATTGACTCCATGCAAGCGACCATTTTGTGCACAAAAGAAATTATGGTGTTAATGGGCTGAGAATAATGGGAAGTGAACAAGTAGGATGCATACAAGAATAAATATGGACCTAATAGACTAAAGGATTGAGGTGTGGGATCCCTAGATGTGTTTTGCCTATTGGTGTTTGTTTGTCTTGTCAGGTGGCCCTCCCTTGTGTGGGAGGTTGGTCTTTTTGGTTTTTATCTCGGATGCATACATGGGATATTCTAGGTTCCTTGACGGTAGCTTTGATGGTTAACTCTATTTTACTCCTATCTTTTTTGGTTCTCCAAAGAGATTAGTTTAATTATTTTTGTAAAAGGTTTGAAGATCCTTTCAACTCTCCTCCTTCCACCTAATAAAATAATAATAATAATAATTTAAATAAAAAATATATACACAAAAGTTAATGGTTTTTTTTTTTTTTTGTTAGAAACCTCCTCATCATCCATCAAAGTCCCAAAATATAATGTAAAGCTTGGAGGGGAAAATGGTGTACATTTGCAAAGTTAATTGAAGCTTCAAATTTGATCCCTAGTTAATTGGTCAACGATGGATGATGTTCAAATCCTCTCCTCTTCTCTGAATGAGTTCAAAGATATTTATTTATTTTTAATTTTTAATTTAACTTTTCCCACTATAGATACCGATGACGTGGAATCATAGCTTGATACAAGTACATCATGTGTGTCCTACTTTCAATGGTGGGAATTAAAGCTTACCAATCATATCATTTGTTTTTGTCTACCACCATATAAGCACTTGAAAAAGAAAAGGTGAAGGGAGAATGTTCACAATATTTTGAGTGTGTGTTAGACTGATAATGACAGTATAAACCCTGAGTGACCTACGATCTCCATCTCACACCGGTCTCCATCTCACGTTGGGTCAACAATTAACGAGACAAATAGGTTTGGTGGTTGCAGTCCCTATGGTTTGAACCCTGCGCTACCAGTTATTAAAAATAGGGGTTGTCGCCAACTCTCCTATGTAACAAAAAAAAATATGTTTCTCTCACCAAAGATGTTTCTCTCACCAAGTATAAGCCTCATTTGGGATACTCTTGGATTTTCCCCATTGTGGCTATAGTATCTTTAATCTAGGGGATGGGATGTTTTATCTTAGATGGGTCTCGGATTTAATACTCTGGTCAAAGTATTTTGAACCTAGGCAAGCTTTTTTTGGGTTTTTTTTTTTTATGGGATTCTTTTTGGTTGGGGCTTTAGATATTTGGGAGTGAATGATATTTCCTATAGATATTATGGATAGGTTTGTTTTTGGGGTGGTGGGTTTTTTTTTCATTTTTGATTTAGGGGGCTGGGCTTGGGTGAATATTTCTGAGGCTTGGGGATCTTTTATATGATTGTTGGATACATATAGTAGGTGGAAAAAGTGAATATAGAGCTTTATCACTCGGAGGGCCCCCTACCGAGTAATGCGACCCCCCCCCCCTCCCCCCCCCCCCTTGCCCCTGCTCTCCCCTGACTTTTTTTTTGCTCTCTCCCTTTTTTTTTTTTTTGGGTTCTCCATTTAGTAGTTTTTTGTGGAGCTGTGATTTTGCACTAGTTGTTTTGCACAGGCTTAAGTGTGTTGGTTGTGTGCTCGGGGTGTGCTAATTCCACCCACCCTTTTTTGTATGATTAAGACATTTTAATATAATATTTTTTTCATTCAAAAAAAATATGAAAATTTAATAGATTGAAAATTTAAAAATAAGTATTATTTTTGCATGATAAATTATTTTTAAAAGTTAGGTGGATTGTTTAGTTAGATATTTATCAAGAAGAAATTTGGGTTCAAAATTTGGGATGCCAATTTGCAAAAGTAGTAATCTATTCTGAAACAAGTGCATGCCAGATGGACAATGATGCCCCGATCGATGATGATGGCCTCCAACGACGGGTGGTCTTCATCTCACGTCAGATCAACAACTACATGAAGCAACCCGTGACTCTTAACAATTTTTTTTTAATTGAGTAAATAATGCTTATACACATCCCCACCATGGGGATTGAACCGGGTCACATCACCGATAATGCAAGTGGCATCCTTGGTAGACCATACTCATGGGAATATATAAAAAAATAATGTAAGATATATTAAAAATTGCATTGGTTTTTTAATCATAAAGAAAAGGAATCTTGCCTCGGCCCCTAAGTTTGGCTCTATTTCTTAACTGTTGGAATTTCCAAATATTATTTACATACCCGTTGAAATATTCAAATATAAATTTATAATTAAAAACCACGAACGTGCCCATGCATAGTCAATAACTCGATCTGACTGCTTTGTGTTGCACCTGACTGATGACGACGATGTGTTTCCTGCTTATCCAATGGTCTCCTTCATGCCACGTGTTGAACCAGACTGAAGAAGATGGTGGGTGTGTTGGAAGCCTTTTTTGATAGTTTGAACCCTGCCAGCTACACTGACAATTACTAAAAATTACGATTGTAACCAATTCATCTGTGTAACCAAAAAAAAATTATAATTAAAAACATCAAATTGGTCACCTGCATTTTCTAAAAGAAACATAACTAACTTTAGTGTTTCAACGATAACAACATAATTGTTGAATTACATTAGATTACAAATTTCTATGATAATTATTTTAAATTATATATATATAAAATACATCATAGGATTTATATTTTATCATATATTATAATATATGTTAGTAATTATTTATATACTATAAAAACTATTTATATACTATAAAAAATTATAAGATGCACTTTCAAATATAGATATAAATGTTTATTTGTTGGATTTTTTTGGATTTGATTTGTGTGGAAAACTTCTCCGAAACTTAGGGTTGGGTATTTCTATCCTACCATGACCTCTCATAAAGGGAAAATTTGAGCTTATCAATAGAGAATTTAACACACATCACATCGCGGTTTGAACTTTGGACTTGAAGAAGAGCCAAAGCCCAAATTGTTGTGTTGTTCCCTAGAACCCTAGACCAACGCTCAAGGATGGATATTCCCATCCCACCATAACCTCTCATAAGAGAAAAAGTTAAGCTTATCAATAGAGAATTTAACACACAACCACAAATATCCTGGTTACATCGTCCTCTCCAAGACATTTATTTTTGTATTTGGTTAGTGTGAGAAACCTCTACAAATGATGCTCAAGTCTAGGCATCCCCATCCCACCATGAATTCTCATGAGGGAGAGAATTGTACTTATCAATAGAAATTTAACACATAGCCATGCACACATGCCTTAGTTTGAACATTGGACTACTTGAAGAAGAGCCAAAGCCTGGACCATTGCAGTATCCCCTAGGACTAAAATTAACAATTCTTTTTTATTTTTAGATTTGGTTAGTGTGAGAAACCCTTGTGACCAACACTCATGGTTAGGCATACTCATTCCTTCATGAATTCTCATAAGGGGTAGAGCTCAACTTATCATAGGAAATTTAATACACAACCATACACATGCTCGTGTTTGAACTTTTGGACCTTCTCAAGAAGAGCCAAAGCCTGAATATCCTCAGAAATAAATAGATATAAATATTATTAAAACACTTTAATTAAGAAAATGTAACACTTTAATTAAGAAAATGTAAAATAATTTAATGAAAAACATATATCTAAGACAATTATCTTGAAATAATTATATATGCAAATAAAAAATGTTGAGCAACTATCTTGACCAGTTTCAATTAGATTGACATTATTTCCTTCTTATACATAGAGGAATCGACAACTACCTTTCCTTTTTGAACAACTAGTTTAGGATTAGTACAACCATCATCAAACTGGTAAAAATTCAATGGACTCAGGTTAAACTACTACCTTTGTCCAGATTGGACATGCCCCAAGGTTTGAACCTAAGTCTCCTCTTGATAAGTGCCCAACATCTTACCAATCGATCAATTAAATTGGTATTATTAAGTTATGTTTCACAATGCAAACACTATCAAATATATATAACAACCTATGTCGACATTCACCCCTTCCCATACCAGTTAACAATTTATTTTTTACCAAGCATGCTTAGTCTTGTGATAATATGGATAATCCGCTCTCTTTATGGGTTTCATAGCTAATAAGAGTTCTAATTATGTAATAAATTGTCCTTTTTTATGTTGATAATCATATTAGGATAACATAGCTCCTAGGGCATAGATGATTACAAAAATGTATAGTAACAAATGGTTTGAGGGATTAGGAGGTATAAGGATATGAGGGGATGTGAGGTATGTCTTTAAGGAATTAAAAGTTACTTGGAACTCATCATCCCATAAAAATTTTACATCCTTGCACAAAATTTTGCAAAAGGGTTATCGTTTATTTACAAGTTGTGATATAAATCTTCTAAAGGTTTGGCATTTGCCTTGGCTATCTAGTTTAGTTAGATTTTATGGGAAAGGCATGTTAGTAATAGCTAATATCTTAATTAGATCTACTTCAATATCATATCTAGACATTATTGTAGGCCCAAAATGACCACACCCTCAAAAAATTTTAAAAATTAATTCTAAGGCATGAAGATAATCCAATCCACTGAATATAGAGTGTATTTCAGATCGAATCTGCACAACATGCCCCAATCTGCTCAATAATTGGTCATTGGTCATTTTTCAGCAAAGTGTTCCATCTTGCCCAATACTTGGTGTATTTTATAGAGACTTAGCACAAGGATCCCAATCCGCAATCCAACCAAGTCTAGATGATGTCAACACCTTTCAAAGTGTAGATTAGTGACATCACTTCATTTCATACGCTTAAGCAACTAAGTGTCAAAAATTTTCCATTTCGCTGATTTCCAAGGCTATTTTGAAGCGGAATGGTGATGAGCTCCACGCCACTCGGAAAGAAGGTTAAAACATCAAGAAGGATCAAAAGGCAATGGAATAGCACAAAAGTCATCTTCCATTAATTTTTGAGCGGATTGGCATGAAACTTTGTTCCACGGTCAATCCAAGTTAAAGCTAGTGGAGCAAAAAAAAAGGAGCAGATTGTAACTTATGTCCTATGTCGCAAATGTGAGAAATGAATAAAGCATTTTGAAGACTTAGTCGAGCATATTGACAATGAGCTATATTCCACTCAACAAGTAGTGTATTTTCATGAGAGCTCCAATCTCCTAGCTAAAGCCATCCAAGCGGCCATTAGTGTTCTTTTTAGAGTGAATTGGTGATTGGTTCTACCCCGCTTGTCTGCATAGTATTATTAGAATTTAATCATAGTTGTCCATGAAGTGCATCAATGACAAATATTATGTTGATATTTTTACGAGCATACAAAGGCAAATTCTTGGCGGATAAATGCCAATCATTTTGAACAGGTAGACGAAGTGTTAGTGGTACCAAGAACCAAGAACCAAGAACCAAGAATCAGGGTAGTTGCAGATCTCTGGTAGGATGAAGACCTCAAGAATGATGAGTGGTTCAGATCCAATTTCTAATGACCTAAAGCATAATTATCATCACCAAATCATCAAGTTACAGAGTCGAGCTGCCATAGTGTGTGACATTGAGTGAATTTATTGAACCCTACAGATGAATGAAATAATACCAACATATATTTTTGTTGATCTATCATATTCTAAATCCTTTTAATATCTTCTCCTATTCTTTCTTTCATTGTAAACTATATATAGATATCAAACCCTCGATGTTTAGGGTCAGTTCTAGAGTGTTTTTTTTCCCTACTGTGTAATATATTTTGTAAACTAATGGAAGGAGCATTACTTAGATTTTTGATACAAGATTTATCGTCTTCAATATATTTCATTAGGAGGTTAGAGCTATGAATTGCATTTATATCAATGCTATTATGGTTAGTTCATTCCATCTATACTAGATTACTAGTTGTAAAGTAATTGAAATTTGTTCATAGTTAGATTTGTGCTATTGATAAGTTTATTTCAGTGAAGTTTGAGTCCTAATCTATTCTACTAAATTGGATTGTTAGTATCTTAGATATTGAAATTGCTTTCTTAGAGAACATCTATGTTTTGCTTTCATTGTATGAAGATTATTCAGTTTTGGGTGCTGTTAATCTTGAGTGTGGGACACTGGAAATTGTTTGCTAAAGATTTTCCCTATGAATGCCTATGTTATTAACCCTATTCGACCACTATTATTTCATAATTTCTCAACCCTAAACCCTTTTCTAACCCTATCTGTCAAAACCATTATTGAGCTTAATTGAGTCAACATTTTGTTAATTGACAAGGAACTGACCTTCTCTAGAGGTTGGGCTGAAGCAGTTTTTGGTCCATCCAACATTGAGTTTTGAACTATGACTAGTGGGTACAAGCCTGGCCAGAAATCTGAAAGATATATAGTTGTAGTATCAAGTTTACTTGATGTCAATTCGGATTGCAATAATTTTGGTACACTCGATGGGACCTGTTTGCAAGAAACACTAAAACTCATCATATTCTTTATTATTTTTATATTTTCTTGAAGGAATCAAGATTTGGTGAATTGTATTGACCTTGCTAAGTGGTGATCAATAAATTCACTTGGCGACTCCCTGGTCTGTGAATCCAAAAAAAATTATCCATGTAGCTTGTAGTTTTTCATGAATACTAGGTCATCCGCAAGGAATAACCCATACTCTATTTTATACTATGAGCTACATCATAGAGGGTCTACTATTATAAGGTATTTGATTTAGTATTTTTATTCAGACGAAACTCCTCTTGAGGAGAATCCTATAGTACACCCAAGGCCACCTCCAACAAGAGCTACACCTTGAAACATGGCCCAAAATTAGAATCAAAATGTAGTTCCAAATCAGCCCTTGCAATAGTATCCTAGTTGGAATCATAGTTGGTCCCATTAGACTAGCCCAAACGCATGACATTCCCCAAGTTGCATCTAATTCCATCCCCATCTATGATGGATTTGGTAAAACTGCATATGAACACTGCCAACATATTCTAAATCTAGTAGCAATCCACAATATAAAATATAAATATGTTATTATCAATATCCTAGCCCTATCCTTTAGAGTAAATATTATGAATTAGTTCAGGACCCATGAAAACAATACCAATACATCATGGGCAGTATTGGCTGAGCCCTTTGTGGAAGAATTTAATGAATTTTTTGATCCTTTTTTCCTCCATAATCAATTCACATCAATGCAAAAGCATCAACAAGAAACTATTTCAGACTTCAACTTGAGGTTTAGTAGGACCTAGAAGAGTATTCCCCCTGCAACAAGACCAAATTCAAGCCTCACTTATATGTATACATCAGATCCATCGAAACAGAGTAAGGCCTACGAACCCAACAATATGTGGTAGAGATCTTTCCATAGGTTTACAATGCAACTGTTCATTATGATAATGTCCTTATTAATATGGGAAGATTACCCCAAAAAGTTGTGTTGACCTACAATTTGGAAACCCCTAATGGCCAAGGTCATACATTTGCATCATATTATATATACCCTCCTCCTTTTTCATCCCTATTTCCATAGATGACTCTCATTCCTCATTCAAAAGCATCACCTACTGCAGTTCCTTCCCCCCCCTTCCTTCTCAAATACACCAAGAATCCTCGATGCTCCTTGATATTAAAAATACCTTGAAAAATATTAGCAACAAGATGAATTCAATAAAAAAGTGAAATGGAGATATATCAACAAAGGAGATTTCCTTATGTTAACAAGGATCAAAGAATTAGTCCTAGCAACAACATTGGGATTATATTAAATGCAATCCAAGAAGAGCTTGAGTGTTCTTCAAAAACAAGTTTGGTGAATGTATGGTGTTTTTTGTGTAATGATCTCCACGATTCACAATATTATGTTATGTACCAACACCATTTACAATAGGTTATGGAGAGAGCAGAGAGAAATCATAAAGGAAGAGTAAGCATGATTTGTTAACTAGATACAATCATGGTTGGAAAAGGTCTTGATGAGAATGGATCCATTTCTATCATGACAAGGTTAGGCAAAAAAATAGTGTAGGTTGATCCACAAAATATGCGTCAATTTTAGGTCCTCTCTCAAAATAAGAAGGATCCTTCTTCACAAAGTAGTGATATATTCCCTATCCCCTAGACCAATGAAAAAAGAGACATGGCTCCTAAGGGCCAGGACAAGGTGATCAGTTTTACTAAAATAATTAAGAAAGAAACTGAGGGAGACAGGATAAGATCCAAGAATGAAGCCCAAGAGAGGCTTAGATTCCCCTTCATTACCAAGAGGTAGATACACAATAATATAAAAGAAAGTACGGTGAGCCAGAGAGAAGGCCTGAGAGACCCACCTCTGCCAAGTCTGAATATAACATTATGAATAAAATGAAGAAGATACCATCCAAAGCTAGCCTGTATGATACTCTCTTAATTCCTAGCCAAATGGATCTACTAAAAGCTTCTCTAAATAAATATCCGCAATAAAAGTAGGCCACCATAGTCCTCAACATTCCCTCTGAAAAGGATAAAATGTTCCTTACCACTTTAAAGAACAAACCCCCTCTTTTTTACAGTTCTCTAAGGATGAAGGAGTTGATTGTCCACAATTGTATGATTGACTTAGGGGCATCCACCACGGTTATGCCTAAAGTATTTTACAAGGATATGGATATGGAATATACCAGATCCTATCCTAGAGTTCTACAATTAGATGGGACACCTGTAAATATAGTGGGAGTGATAAAAGATGTCTTGATGAGGCTACATAGAGCACCTAAGATAAACCATAGTTCAATAGATAGTAGTGGTGGATCTAGAGCCCTATTTTAGCTTATTCATTTCAAGAGAATTCACTGTAAATTTGGGAGGATGCATGTATATGGACTATTCTAGCATGGTGATTCCATTCAAAGGAAAGAGAATAAAAATAAAACCAAAGAAGCCTATGTTTTATTACATTGAAAAAATTGAAGAGGACATGTGTAGTCTTACTCCACTAGAGGAATTTGAATTAGTGGAGTTGAAAATTGAAGATGAACTGCCTTTCAGAGATAATTATAGTTAATTTGGGACAAGTATAGGTACATAAAATATTTTCACATAAATAGAGAAGAGAGTTCCTACTATATCTAATCAGTCCCTAAGAGAAACATAAACCTATACCATGCAGTTTGAGAGTGCAAGATGTAAAAATGGTGCTGGTGTCAGTGTGCTATTACAGTCCTAATCAGAAGGGACAAAGAGTTTTGCATATAGGCTAACATGTTCATGCACTAATAATACTACAGAATATGAGGTTCTATACCTTGGGATAATGCAATATGAAAGCATGGGCATCAAAATCTTGAATATATATGGCAACTCTAAATTTATTGTAAATCAGGTAAGGGAAAGGTGCAGCAGTAAGCACCATTACCTGAAAGCATATAGAAACAAGGTATGGGATTTGATGGAATCCTTTGATTCCCTAAACATTAATTTTATTTCCAAAAGAAATAATACCTTAAAATATTCCTTAGAAGTAAGGGGAGATAATTTAAACCCTTATGCAGACATAGTATTTATGAAGGACAAAGGGATCAAAATAATTTTTAGGCCTGTAGTGCCATATAAAAAGATTTTCTGGAAGAGATTTGAAAGTGATGAAAAAATAATTGAATTTTTGGTGAGAGAAGCTTGTTTATCTACTATTCAAGAGGAAAATCTAGAAGATATTGACCAATAGGATGTCATCCAACTTAATAACAATCATATACCTAGAGGGCTAGTTACTCTAGAGAGCTTGTTTGACAATGAAGACAAGAAAATGATCAAATCCATGGGAATCAATGAGAATATATATAAAGAAATTAAAATTGAAAAGGAAAAGAAGATCAAGGTTGGATTCTAATATTATCCAAAATAAGAGGAGGATATCAAAGTTTTATGCCTAAAGTAGCAAGACATTATAGCTTGGTCATATGAGGATCTTAAAGGATATGAAAATAAGGTCATTCAACACACAATTGAGCTAGAGCCAAATGCAAAACCTTTCAGGTAGATGCAGAGACCTATGAATCCTAAGATTGAATCCATAATGAGAGAATAACTATTGAAGTTTTTAAAGGCTAAGATCATTTATCCAATCAAACTTTCAACTTGGGTAGCCAACTTGGTCCTAGTAAGAAAAAAGATGGTGAATCTGCTTGTGTGTAGATTTTAGAAACCTCAATAAAGCATTCCTAAAGGACCATCACCCCCTCCAATAGATTGATAAAATATTATAGATTATGGTAGGAGTAAAAATATTCTCACTATTAGATGACTTCTCTGGCTATAACTGGATTTGGGTGAAGGATGAATATCAGTTTAAAACAACATTCACAACCAAATAGAGCACTTTTACCTATCATAGATTGCATTTTTGGATATATAATGTAGAAGACACATTCTAGAGGGCAATGGACTATGCATTTGGGGAGTTAATCAATAAGGTAATTCTAATTTACTTAGATGATATGACTATTTTCTCCCATGATAAGCAAGACCACCTGGTACATCTAGATCAAGTATTTTAGAAGTGTAGAGAATTTGGGATCTCTCTTAATCCTAAGAATTCATTTTTTGTATTTCATGAAGGAAATTTGCTAGTCCATGTGGTCTCCAAAGAATGTATGGCCATTGATACAGATAGAATAAAATCTATCCTTACCCTCCCACTTCCTATGAACAAGAAAGCTTTGCGGTCATTCTTTGGTCAAATAATTTTTGTCAAGAAATTCATTTTTGACTTTCCTCAAAAGGTGAAGCCTATATCATAACTACTAAAGAAGAATGCAGACTTCAAATGGACTAAGGTGAGAAAGCAAGCATTTGAAATTATCAAGCAATCCATTGCTACAGATCTAGTGCTAGTCAATCCAGACTTCAATAAAGACATCATTCTTTAT
>JAQPPZ010003819.1:0-110506 GCA_028583015.1 Wollemia nobilis | reverse complement strand
CATTACCACTCACCTAGAAATGAACATGATCACTTGATTCTCATTGTTCAAGGTGTCACCACTATATTGATTTGTGATATCCCAAGACCTCATCCTTTTGGAAAAACTTGAGCCTCACCATTCAAGGTGCATCATTCACAACTATCTGGTTATTGCACCCATGCAACTTCTCCCAAATTAGCAAATACCTAGTTATTGCATTACCACAACTCCTTCCAAGATTCACATTACCCCAAATATTGTATTACCAAAACTCCTTCCAGGTTTGGGTTACCTTCTTAACTCGAGGTTCTTATTATGGTTCTAAATCTACACCCAAGAACCCATCCCCAAGATTCATGTTTAAAAACAATAATTTATCATATCTCTTTTCTAAAGAATTAAAGTGCTATAAAGAAATAATATGCTCAACTATATCACCATGCTAGTACTAAAACATAAATTTAACCATTTATTCCCTTAATACTAGCATTTAGCAATTTCTCTATCATAACGAGAAAGAAAGAAAAACATTATAATCATAATTCAGCATTTATTCATTATTTCATTTTGCACATAATTAATAATTCCAATATCATCCATAAAACAAAAATATATTTTTATTCTTCCATGATCAAATCTTGAAATACTAAATAATGTAACTACATTACATTCCATCATCAATAAGCTTGCATAATTTCAATTACAATTTTCTTCAAGTATTTTTTTCTTCAAAATATAATAGCATAGAATACAAAGGTTCTATTTTTCAATATTAGACCTTCCAATGTCCCCCTATGGATAGCTCATTTATTCATGATCTTAGCTTAAAATAAATTTAGGGATAAAACCAACTCTTACATGCAATGCAACTAATCATGCTCCATGCATAATGCAAGCAACCAAGCAATAAAATACATTTCAATACAACAAGGATATAATCCCATACTTCTCTCCATAATGGTGCAACTTACATAACCACGTGGTTGACATAACGAGATATTCTAAAAATATACAAGCACTATACTATAAAACAATATGGATTGTAGCTAAACAAGAATAAATTACATGGAGGTTACCTCCTTTGCAATTCAATCCAAATATTCCCATCCTTCCCAACAATCACCTTCCATCTCCTATGCTACTGCGATCAATCTCTTCCATCAACAACCCCTAAACTTCAAAAATCCTCCCTCTCAAATAGCTTTGATAGCTACTCCATGAATTTGAAGATCTTTCCATGATCTCTCCAATTGAGTTGATCGCCCTCCATGTTGCTCAACTTATAACATTCTCTTGGTGAAATTTAGCAAAAAGGCTCACAAGCAGGCTATAACTCCAACACTTAACTTTAAAGGCATAACTTTAAGCAAAGGATTATTCTTTATTAATTTCCTTTTTAATAATATATTCTTAATTGTTCCAACATTAAACAATTACAATTAATTATTACGAATTAAGGTTAATAAAACCATTTAAAGAAACTATAAGTAATTAATCTAATAGCTCATCCAAAATATTATTATCTCTAACATTAAGGCAATTAGATTATTTACTTACCAATTAATACTAATTGTTAATATTAATGATTAACATTGATATTAATATTTCAAGTATTAATATTACTAGCCATAGTAATACTTCATTGGATTAATCAACCAAGTTGTACGCTTTCTAAAAATACAAACAATACAAAAACTTGCAAATCAATAATACACTGTGTTGTTTTTTTTAAGTAGGTGGCTTTTTTAGATAATGAAAATTTTATTCCCTACCTACTAAGGATGACTCCTTTTCCAATAGCAATCTCATGGCCCAAAAATGTATTCAAACAAAAATATATATGCAATACATCTATGTAAAGGGTGTTCTTTTTCCCTTGAGTTGTCAATAAACAAGTCATCCATAATTTTCCAGACTTTCTCTCATCTCTGGTGGTTGTCCCATACCAATCCATCTATGATAGTACCTGATCCTGCATTCATAAAATTTATTAGCAGTACCATATTCTCCATATAACATAAACAAAGCATAAAATGCAACTATCAATACATCTAAATAACACCAAGTAAGATCATACATTAGATATCCATACAACAATACATAAATCAAATATCAAGATCAAGGATCCAACTTAGTTGACTTAATGACACTTTTCATGGGTTTTACCCTCAAGAAAACTCTATCTCCCATAGATAATACTCTCAATGGTATTTTCATATTAGCATAGCTCTTCTAGAAATCGATCTCTTCCTTGAGCTTTAGCCAAATCACTCTAACATGCTCCTCCATCTCTTTGATAGTGTTTGATACAATCACCACTTGATCTTTTGGATTATCCTATGATAGAGGTGTTATATATCTCCTACCATACAAAGCCTCAAACATAGTCATTCCCAAGGATGCATTATATCCATTATTATATGGAACTTCAATAAGATGCAAACTTCCCACTTAGAATTTCAATCCATGCAATACATGCATAACATATCTTCTAGAACTTGGTTTACCCTCTCTATTTGCCCATCTATTTTTGGATGGTAAGTAACACTGATATTCAATTTAGTGCCCACTACACAATGTAGAGTATGCCATAATTTTAATGTAAACCTAGAATTTCTATCTAATTTGATCATCTCAGGAAAACCATGTAACCTAAACATTTCCTTCACAAACTTATTTGACACAACCAATGCTTCATCCTTGATGTTTCTTGGTATAAAATGTGCATCCTTAGTCAATTTATTGACTACCACAAGTATTGCATCATGTTGGTACTTAGTATTAGGTAAACCTACAATAAAATCCATAGATATTACCTATCATTTCAGAGTAGGTATATCATGTGGGTATAATTTTCCTACTGGATGCTGATATTCTACCTTAACCTTATAGTATTCCAAATATCTAGTAATAAAACTACTAATATCTTATTTTATTCTTGCCCAATAGGTCTTTTTTAATGTTTTCACACATCTTTGCACCTCTCAAATGAGTAGAATATGGAGAACTATGCACCTCTTGCATATTCATTCTCCTTAATTCACTTGTTTTGGGTATGACAACCCTATTCTTGAAGTATAAAAGTCTATCTTTTATGTCAAAATCCTTATTTTCTTTAGCATTTCTCTCAATTTTAGCCCTTATTTCAATGTAATACAAATCCTATAGCTATATTTATTTGACTTTATCCATCAAGTATATATGACTTTAGGTTAATGCTACTATGTAACTTCTTCTACTCAAGGCATTTGCAACCTTATTTTCTTTCTCTTTGATATACTCAATACTAAATTCATATTCCACTAAGAACTCTATCCATCTTCTCTGTCTTGCATTCATCATAGGTTGGTAAAAATATACCTTAGACTTTGATGGTCTATCCTTAGCTCAAAATATTTATCCAAGAAATAGTGCCTTAGACCTTTAGTGCATGCATAACTGATGCCAATTCTAGGTCGTGTATAACATAATTCAACTCATCCTTCTTGAGTTTCCTATACTCATATGCTACTACAACCTCATTCTAGGACAAAACCCCATCCAAACCTTCTAAGGAAGCATTTTTACACATTATAAAATTCCCAAGAGGATCTGGTATCTTGAGAATTATTATTGTAGTCAACTTATTTTTTAGAGCTTCAAAGGCGATATTATATTATCTGACCATTTGAACTCCTTTATATTTCTCTAAATTTTGGTGATAAATTAGGCAATATTTGAATAATCCTTCACAAAACACCTATAATAATAGTGAGCCTCATGAAGATTCTTACTTCAGACACATTTGGCCAACTTAAAATAGCCTCAATTTTCTTAGTATCTACAACAATTCCTTTTGTAGATATGATATGCTCCAAATACTAAACTTGTGAGGCATATAACTCACACTTAGACAACTTTCCATAGAGTTGGATTTTCCTTAGCACCTCTAACATTAACCTTAAATTTTTCCCATGTTCCTCTTTGGAGCAAGAATATATCAAGATATCATCTAAAAATGCCAAAACAAACTGATCTAGATATTTTTTAACACACTTTTCATCATATTAATAAAAATTATTGGTGCATTTTTCAACCAAATAGGTAACACTATGAACTCATAGTATATGTATCTAGTATTAATTATTGTTTTGTGAGTATCCTCCTCTTGAATTCTCAACTGATGATATCTTGATCTCAAATTATTCTTTGAAAATATAGTGGATTCCTTTAGCTGATCAAAGAGATCATCAATCCTTGGTAAAGGATGCCTATTCTTGATGGTCACCTTATACAATAGCCTATCATCAATGCACAGTATAAGGGAACCATCCTTATTTTTCATAAAAAATATTGGAGCACCCCATGATGACACAGTAGGTTTGATCAAAATAAATCTTAAAGTTACACCTTTAACTCTTGCAACTAAATAGTGGTCATTCTATAAGGTGTTCTTGCAATGGGTTCACCTCTAGGAATTAATTCAATAGTGAATTCAAATTCATGTCAAGGTGGTAGGCCTAGAAGATATTTTGTAAATACATCCTTGAATTCATGTAGAATGGGATGTATTTTATCATCCCCTTTTTTGCCTATATTGTCATTAATAGACTACATATAGCATGCCACCTCTTTTAACGAATTTCTTCATCTACATTAGCTAATAACATATGTGATCAAAAATACCCTTGCGTACTTTGACTCTTGCTCTCTTTTTATTGTTATTGGTGTAATCCATCCGCCCTTCTTGAAATTTGATTAAGGCTCCATGAGCCTTCAACCAATCCGTCCCTAATATAATATTAAAACCATAGAGTGTTGCTACATATAATTTCCATATGGTATATTCATTGGATGGGGTAATCTCAGCTATAAATAGATATTAATCCACTAAGTAGGTCTGTCTAAACCCATACTTGACTTTTTGCCCTTGCACCAAAAATATATCTCTTCAATATATCCCTGATAATACTTAGTGGAAATAAAACTATTCATAGCTCCACTATCTATTAAAACTTTGACATCCTTTTTAAGAAACTTACCATTCAATAATGTTGGAGTTGCTTGTCCATCCAAGTTTTGATTCCTTGTAGTAGCATAGATTTGGTGTGGTTGCTCCTCTGCTCTATTACTTGATTCTATTCATTAGGGACGCTTAGCATAATGAGGGCCCCAAAAAATTTAGAAACCTATCCTAGGTTCTTGAGACTTTTTCCTACCTTTTCTCTCATGTTCCCTCTTTTTGCACTGAATCATTCTACTTCTAATATTGAGGGTTAGAATTGTCCTTTTTCTAAACTTTCTTCTTGTATTGTCCTTGGTTCCCATTGTTATTATTACCAAACATTGGGTTACCTTTATTCTTCTTTTTTTGCTTCTTATTATACTTTGTAAACCATGCACTCTTTCTTTTCTTGAGCTCCTATATCTCTACATATACCAACCCTGAATAGCTAAAAGACTTTTTGGTTTGAAGATTGGTCTCCTCATGTTTGGAAAAATCATAAGCATTTTGTAGGGTATTGGGTTTGAGCAAATTAATAATTTTCCTAATCTTAGGATCCACCCCCAGTATGAACTTATATACCTTTACTTGCTCATTAATATTGTACTCAAGAACATACTTTAAAAGTTTAACAAATATTTGGTGGTATACCTCAATAGACAAGGTACCCTATTGGAGCATTAGAAAATTGTTCACACTTCTCTATATAAAATTGTTTTGACTAGAATCTCTTCTAAATTCCCCAACAAAGCTATCCTATTGAAGGTCCATAGCTTGGATTCCTTTGCCTACCCTAAATATGTTCCACCGTTCTAAGGTTGCATCCTGAAGATGAAGGGTAGCCCAAGCAATTTAGGTTTTGAAAGTATAATTCTTAATGGCTAAGAAGGTTTCCAACTTATTTAACCATGACTCAACTGCATCACCCCTTTATCCTTTATTAAATATGGCTACCTTAAAATTATTAAGGTCTTTGGCTAGCTCAACCTCAATCTGAGTTTTGCCTTCATGGCTTCTTCTAATAGAATTCTCTTCTTGCCTACCCTTTATTTCCCTATTAATTGGTTTCTTATTAAGTAGGTTTTATATCATTTTCTATTTTTATTCCATATGTTCTCGAAGTAACTTAACTATGAAATAAAGGTCTTCTACCCTCTCATTGGAGTCCATCACTCTTTTAGTTTTCTTGCTAGATTTTGTTGTTCTTCCAGACTTCTTACTAGAATCCATTCTCTTAGTTTTCTTATTGAAGTCTATTGTTCTTCCAGACTTATTTTGTATCACATCTTCCTCCTATGTACTTGATAATGTATTCTTGGATGATCCTCCTCTTAAACTAGATTTCATCTCCTATCCATAAAAAGGAGTTAGGTAAGTTACAATTTCTCCCAATTACACTTATAATCAATTAGTTCCTTTTTCCCATGAACTAACTTAGACCATTATCACTCACTTGTAATGATGATGGTCACACTTGCCTCACTACAAGGTGTCATTTCTAATAAGACCATTATTACTTACCTGACAATGATCTTGGCCACATTTCCCTACCTTGTTAGAATTTTTCACTATTTAAGTTGTCATTGATGTCAAAGACTAGTTTGGTTGTTGGTAAACCATGGTGTGATTGGGTGAATCATTCAAGGTAGATATATCTTCAAGGGTGATTTGATTATAGGTGTATGCTTTAATATTTAAATTAAAAATTTAAATATTAAAAGTTATGTTTCAAATTCAAAATAAAAAATATATTATTGTGAAGTGAGTAGGGTCGATCTCTTGGGTGCCAAAAGCAAGTAATGAAATATTTGCATATAAATATAACTCAAATTTCATTTCAAAATTAAGGTTGGTGATTCAAAAGTCCTCAAAATGATGTTGGAGGTGAAGTATTGGGCTACCAAAAAAGAAGAATAACACTATGTGTTAGTGTTGGCAAAGGAGCACAGAGAAGGGCGTTGAATGCACAAACACCAGTGACTTTGATGTGGATATGATGTGGAGAAGGATGCTAAATGTAAAAACACTAGTAACTTTAGTGTTTAGTGACTCTTGAAGGATAAAAGCAATATGATAGAATGTCTTCATGACACCAAGCTCAAGAAGATGTGAAGGAAGAGATTAGCAAGATAAAAATTCAAGTGCATTGATTATTGTGACCTTCCATTTACAATGATAGTGATAGCAAAGGTTCAAAGCGAGACATCAAAAAATTAGGAAAACCTATAATAGAGTAATAGAAGCCTTCATTGTGTTTGAAACATGGTAGTCACATTTTGAGATGGATCAATATAGAAATAATGCAGATGCAGTATCCATCAAACGTAATAAGTAGAGCCACCAACTAAGAAAGTAAAAATTTTATCTTATATTATTCACCTCACCTCTTAGTATAAGTGTGTGTTTATTCAATTGGTATTAGAGCATGTTCCTTTGTGAAAGCATAACCTCTTGAAGAAAGATCTTACAGGAACACACATGGCTTACCAAGAAGGTTTTTCATCAAGTAGGGCTCCATTGTTCGATAGGACTAACTATACTTTCTTGAGTGTGAGGATGCAAACCTATTTGAATGCACATGGCTATGATATATGGAAATTTGTTTAGGATGGGTTTACACCACCTAAAATCCCTCCCATGGATCGATATGGCAAGAAACCATTTGAAAATAATGCCAAGGCAATGAATGAAATATTAAGTGGGTTATGTGAATCTGAGTTTGTGAAAGTCATGCAATGCACCTCATAAAAATAACTATGGGAAAAGTTACAAAGAACATATTAAGGAGATGATAAGGTTAAAATGGCAAAACTTCAAACCCACAGAAGAAAGTTCGAAGACTTAAATATGAAATATGAGGAAAATATTACCAAATATATGCTCTGTGTTGATAAAAGTTTCAATACCATTCATGGACATGGAGAAAGTATTGATGACTCTAATATTGTTCAGAAAGTCTTAATGTTTCTTTCTATGAGGTTTGATGTGAAGGTTTCAGTGATTGAAGAAATGAAGGACCTTAAAACTTTAAGCATGGATGAGCTACACAAAATTCTTACAACCTATGAGATGAGGATTAACAAAGATCAAACATCCAAATGGGAGGCTACGTTTAAAGTTTCAAAGAAGACATAGAATAAGGAACCAGAGTGAAGTGAAGGATCGAGCAATGGAAAAGAAGTCAACTTTGTGTGAAGGAAATAGAAGGGATCAAGTAAACACAAAGGTAAGTATACTTTGAAATGTTTTAATTGTGGTAATATTGGTCACTATGCAACTAAGTGCCCACAAGCTGAAAGTAGTAGCAGTGAAGAAGTGGAATACAATAAAAAGAAGGAAATAAAATATCATCATGAAAAGAAAAAGAGGTACGGTCAAAGCAAGCATGAGAAGAATATCTATCAAATGTACAAGAAAAGTATTTATGTTGAAAAAGCAAGCAGTTTTTCTAACAGCAGTGATGAAATCCTCTCCGATAGTGAAAGAGAAGAAATCCTATTAATGGCTATGGAGGTGAAAGAATATGTTCATGTTGTCGAAAACAAAGAAAAGAAAAAATATCTAGAAAATGAATAGAAAGCAATAGCTGATATAGAAGAGGAACTTATTTTTGCTCTTGAAGAGGTGAAGAGGCTTAGAAAGAAGAACTCAAGATTGAAGACTCAAGTACAAGAGGATGAGAAGATAAAGGAAACGTTTTCACAAGACCTCATCGACTTAAAAGTTAAAATTGAAGAGGCAAAGTGAATTGAAGAATTTCTGACTGAGCAGTTAAAGGTAAAAGAGTTGGAATGTGAAAAATAGAACATGAGATTGTCTCTCTGAGGAAGGAAGAGGAAAATCTAATAATAAGCTACAACAAAATATTAGGTTTGAGAAAAGCACATAAATCTTAGATGATATTATCAAATCACAGAGATCTTTGGTTTTAAAGACTGAACTTGGTTTTGAATAAATTCAAAAGAAACAAAAGGAGGAGTCAAGCTCAAAGGGAACAAAGGCATCAAAGAAAATAATTAAAGAAGAGCCTAAGACCTGTGCTAATATGTTGAGAAGTGGAAGCATCAATAAGGAAGAAAACAAAGCATCATCATGGACCAAGTACCATCACAGAAATAATAATGAGAGAACCATACGATCATATCCTCCAAAGCAATTAGACATGTTTCAATATTTCTTTTCGGGTTATTGTTTTTTATGTCACCAATTTGGTCATAAAGTTGTAAATTGTAGAATTTGTGCTAAAAATAATTTTGGCTTCCCCAAGAGGAATTTCAATTTGTTTGCACCTCTCATGGACTACAACATCATTTGTTACAAATATAATAAATTTAGGCATAGAGCTAAATGATGTAGAACAGTGTTCCCTAAACTTCCAAAATCAATTAAGAAGGAGAATAGTCAAACTGTTTAAAAGGATATGTCCTCCAAACTTTGGAAAAATAAAATGGAACAAGAAAAGGAGACATCTGAGTTGGGTGGTGTTTTACTCTCGTCTCATCACTAAACATCTCAGTTAGAGTAGTTAGTAAGGGGGATTTTTCCATTGCCTTATCATTTAGACCGAAGAAGCCTTTGCCATTGATGTCAAAGGGGGAGAATTTTAGTAAGAGGAAGCAGCTTGACAGGGGGAGAAGCTTGTGATCCTATTGTAGTAAAGGATAGTTTCTTTGCAGGGTTGCTATCAATGACAAAGGGAGAGATTGTTAGAATTATTCACTATTTGAGTTGTCATTGATGTCAAAGGTCGGTTTGGTTGTTGGAAAATCATGGTGTGCTTGGGTAAATTATTCAAGGTAGATATATCTTCAAGGGTGATTTAATTATAGGTGTATGCTTTAATATTTAAATTAAAAATTTAAATATTAAAGTTATGTTTCAAATTCAAAATAAAACATATATTATTGTGAAGTGAGTAGGGCCGACCTCTTGGGCACCAAAAGCAAGTAATGAAAGATTTGCATATAAATATAACCCAAAGTTCATTTCAAAAGTAAGGTTGGTGATTCAAAAGTCTTTGAAATGTTGTTGGAGGTGAAGTATTGGGCTATCAAAAAATAAGAATAACACTATGTGTTAGGGTTGGCAAAGGAGCACAGAGAAGGGCATTGAATGCACAAACACCGGCAACTTCGATGTGGAGACGATGCGAAGAAGGGTGCTAAATGTACAAACACCAACAGCTTCGATGTCGAGTGACTCTCGAAGGATAAAACCAATTCGATAGAATATCTTCATGACATTGAGCTTGAGAAGATGTTAAGAAAGATACTAGCAAGAGGAAAATTCATGTCCATTGACCATTGTGACCTTCCATTTACAAGGACAATGACAACAAAGGTTCAAAGTGAGGCACCGAAGAAGCAGGGAAACTTGTAATAGAGTAACAGAAGCCTTCATTTGTGTGTAAAACATGGTAGTCACATTTTGAAACAGATCAACATAGAAATAATGCAGATGTATGATACCATCGAACATAATAATTAGAGCCACCAACTAAGGAAGAAAAAGTTTTATCTTATACTGTTCATCCCCCTCTCAATATAAGCGTGTGTTTCTTCATACCCGTAAGCTACCATACCCAATAAGAAATTATACTCTCTAGGACTTCACTCAGTCTGTCTGGTCTAGTCGTTGTGTAATATCTAGCTTAACATAAATCACATCAAGGTCCCTAGTAGAATATGTTTCCCCAAAGTACCTCATCAAGTCAAGGATCATCCTAGGTGCACTCCATGGAAACTTCTAGTCCTATGACCTAAAGCTTTGATACCAACTGTAACAACACACCAAAATCAACCTTATATATATATTCACAAGCAAGGTTCACAAATAAGTCCTAGTACATTCTAGTATATATATAAGGTATAACCATATTTTGAGTTATTATCACTATAGACGACACTCAAGTGGACAAGAGTGGTCAACATCTCGTATTTATGGGGTTCACCTTTCTAAACCCCACCACTTAACCTCCCACATTTCCTGTATCCTCACCAATATAGGATAACTTTACCATGGCATTGGGATTATCCTCTAATGCCCATAACACTTAAAGGGTGATGCATATTCCCTAACCCTACTTAAGTCCATCTATATAGGATCTTTTTCACATAATGCCTTAGTGCTTAGTTACCACACCTACGTGGGCTAACTAAGGTCATTACCACTCACCTAGAAATGTATATGATCACCTGATCCTGATCGTTCAAGTTGTCACCACTATAGTAATCTATGAATAATATCCCAAGACCTCACCATTTGTGGAACACCTACGCCTCACCCTTCAAGGTGCATCATTCACAACTATCTAGTTATTGCACCCCTACAACTCCTTCCAAATTAGCAAATTCTTGGCTATTTCATCACCGCAACCCCTTCTAAGATTCACATTACCATATATATTGCATTACCAAAACTCCTTCCAAGTTTGGATTACCTTCTTGACTCGAGGGTCCTATTATGGTTCTAAATCCATGCCCAAGAACCCCTCCCGAAGATTCATGTTTAAAAACAATAATTTAACATCTCTCCTTTTTAAATAGTTAAAGTGATATATAGAAATAACATGCTTAACGATATCACCATGCTAGTACTAAACCATCAATTTAACCATCTATTTCCTTAATACTAACATTTAGTAATTTCTCTATATTAACAAGAAAGAAAGAACAACATTATAATCATAGTTCATGCATGATTCATTATTTCATTTTGCACATAATCAAAATTCCAAGGACATCCATAAAATAATAATATCTTTTCATTCTTCCATATGATCAAATACTAAATAATATAACTACATTACATTCCATCACCAATAAGGTTGCATATTATCAATTATAATTTTTTTCAAGTGTTTTCTTCAAAATATATTAGTATAGAATATATAGGTTCTATTTTTCAATAATGGATCTTCCTATGTCCTCCTCTGGAGAGCTCCTTTGTCCATGATATTAGCTTAGAATAACTTTAGGGATCAGAATAACTCTTAAATGCAATGCAACTAATCATGATCCATGCATAATGCAAGCAACCGAGCAATAAAATGCATTTCAATCCAACGAGAGAATCCCATACTTCTATCCATAATGGTTTCCTTACCTACTCAAGTCTTAGGAGAACCATTATAAACACCAAAACTTTCCTCTTTCTTTACAAAATCCCATGACTCAATTTTTCCAACTAAGAAAAAATAAATAAAATAAATCACATCATAAACTAATACAATAAATCAATTGTTAGAAGGCATTTATAGTGAAACATAATTTCCACTTAAATGCTAACCTCGGGCTAACATAACCTAAATTGAAGGTTAAATTAAATATAATAAATGTATTAATCCTTTAATCAAGGTTAACCATAGAGGTGGATTAACCATTATTGCTAAAGGTTAATATATCAAAAATACTCATAGACTTATATATAGAACTCTCATAAACTTACATTGAGAATACTTTAAGGCTTACACAATACTTACCCATAGGCTTTATCTAGAGTACCCATGTGCTTTATCATTGTCAGCATCGGTTTGATAAGACCAAATTATATATATTTTTGTTAGAACCAAAAATTATTTTTTAGTTATTATTCATGGATGAGTACATATAAGAAGATATTAAGGTTTGTAGAAAGTAAAACCTAACTCTAACACTAATAAGCAAAAACCCTAACCCTAATAGGTAAAGTGCACTTTAATATTTTAACATCCCCCCTTAATGTGCACTTTCCTAAGTACAAAATACTCATTAATATTCTAATATCCCCCCTTAATGATGAAGCTCATCGAGAAGGTGTCAATCTCTGTAAAAAAATGCACCTTTATACAATAATGTTGAGCCATTCAAAATTTATGCTAAAATAGCAGAGAATCTAATACAAAAGTTGATGCGGAGCTTAATGTGGTACTTCCAAAAGTATCAAAAGTGTCCTTATAGTAACCTTCTCATCCTACTAGAATGCATGGATAACCAATCACTGCATCTTCCAAGTGCTATAGAGAAGATGACTAGGTACTAGGTTCACTTATATTATGATGTTGGAAATCTTGTTGGTGAAGACATGAGCCAAGCTGAAATTCACTGATCCACTAAGAGACGAGCTACTAAAGGTAAAGACAACTCCCAAATTAGAGTACTCGATAGATTTCCATGATCAAAAAACAACACCTCCTACTTTAGGAGCATCCAAAATCATGATGGAATCGTAAGAGAGCCATGATTGTCAAGAAATACTACTTCCAAAAATAGTCCTTAATGAAAAAAGTTGATTGAGTAGTTTCAGGTTCAACCGAAAGTACACTCCATATTACAACAAATTTTGAGACCCAAAAAGCATATGAAATAGCCTCAAAACTAAAATATACACATCCATTGTCTAGCTCAAAAAAAAGCTTTCCAATGATTACAAACATATATATATATATATATATATATATATATATATATATATATATATATATTATATATTCAGATCTGAATGGAGCCTTGAAAAATAAGAAAAATAATTAGTCTCTCCAACAACAAAATAAATGAGGCTTATAGCCCTTACAGTTTGAAAATAGAATTTTCTCTACCACATCAATTTTAAAAAAATTGGGGCAAAAGTCAACAGACCCCAAGAAGTCAATAGTTCAAAAGTCAAAATTCAACCAGAGTTAACTAGGTTGAAGTCTACAAGTCAACCATTGCATAACCTATTGTTATGTGGTAGAAGAGTGCCCACAACTAAAGCTTTAATGAGCATGTAGGCCCTACCACACTGGTGCCTCCAACTGGCATCACTAGTGGCCTTACAACGGAGGCTCCCTGACCACCAATTGGTGGTTGAGTTAGTAGAGGGTCTCCTTCCTTATAAAGACCTACGAGAACCCCCCACAATGTGTGTGGGATAAAAGGGGCTCAAAAAAGCCAAAATATTGCAAAACATGAAATACTATCATTTGATTCAACCTACGTGATCCTTCCAGTAAAGCACTACCACTTGTAGAAGGTAGATAGGAGGATAGAGATTCCCATAATGAGGCTAAGACAATACCACATGTCACACCATGATTTTCTAAGGTTTTCTTTATATTCAATTATTTGTAGGTTTGAAACCTTAGCAATTTGATTTTAATTTTTTGTTCATCGATGACTGTTGTGTTTAGATTTTGCCTGCCTATGACTGCTTTTAGTTTTCCTAATGGGTAGTTGATATGGGCTTTCAAGCTTCCATGTCTATATAGCCCTTCTTCGTCCAGCCAGTGAACAATGTCCCCAACATTCTTGAGGTTCTACATAGTGAGGATTGATTTGGTTAATAACAACATCAATTTACTCTCTAACTATCATGGTGAACAATACAAGTTCATATTTATTAATGATTTCCTTCAATAATTCATCGATAAATATGAAATACATAGAGAATGCTTTAAAGCTTACATAAAACTCACCCATAGGCTTTATCTAGAGTGTCCATAGGTGCTTTGTCATTGTTTACCTTGGTTTGATAAGACCAAATTACATATATTTCAACTCAAAAACCATGGCTAATTTTGAGGACCTTCTCAGATAAATAAGGTAAGTTACATAAGAGGATAAATCATGTTAGTCACATAATAGAAAAAATAAGAGTTGGTTATTATTTTGTATGCTGAAAAATCAATCACCCATGGATAGTTACATAATAAATCTAATACCAATTTTTGGAAATATTAGAGCAAGCATTCAAATATTTAGCCTAATACATAGACTATCATAAGGAAAATATACAATATCATAAACACACAATACACAAGATAAATACAACTAATAAATTTTATACAAATCAATATTTATTATAAAGTTCTACATAGTCATAAGAACCATGTCAACATGTATTTCTAAATTCCACTTGGTCTATGGTGATCCTTTTGGATGACTATCTAGTCAACTCTTGTAGCCATCTACTAGTTGATGCAGTCATACCACTTATATAACAATGCAAAAGAATAATTCATTTTCTAATAATTATAAGACACAATCTTGTCATTCGTGAATAGTTTAGTGACAACAATGATAATTTCCTATAACAATTATTTCTAAGATCAAATATCTTATTAGCAAACAATGTTGATGATGAAGAGCATCAACGAAATGGAAATTAATTAATTTATGTCCAAAGCACATATTTAAATTACATATGAATGATAGTAGGCCACCACATGATACTTGGAGAATATCTTCTCTACTAAGTGTAACTCAATTAAAGTAGTCTACCACATCTTATTGCAAACATAAAAAATTCTAATTCAAAATTGTTGAAAGGGTTAATTTGATATGGTGGTGTACCAAAGGAAATATAGCAATAAAACTCCTTGACAATAAAATATTGTAGTTAAATAAATATTATTAATTATAAAGGTCCCAAGTATTGATAAATATAACTTATTGATATAATCATGAAGATGGCATGCTATAGTACTTAACTACAATTTTAATCATTTATTACTAGGATGTAATGTATATACCATTCTTCCTAATAATTAAATAGGTAAAAAACATAGGTTATAAACATTGTATATATTCAAAGATACTTTTGTAATTTTGAAAATGAGATTCACCAATAGTTGAAACAAGTAAAATTACTTAAGAATTTGAAACTTTTGTGTATGATAAGAGTAATGAAAATATGTCATCGTTAGCAATAAGAGTGTAGTTAATTAAGTCAGTATTTCAGGCCATCTTAACATATTATATGTCATTGTATTTTATGTCAAAATAAATTGAAAAAATCTTAATCTATATTGTGCAATCATTTTTGTGGTTAGGTTTACATGATAAAATGAAATTTCCTTTGGTGAAATGGAGCAACGTGTGTAATGGTGAAATGGAGTACTCCTTTTTGATATTTTCTCACAGATTTCCCCCGGTCCACGTGTTGCTTTTTCATCCTCGCCCACTTCCCTTCCTCTTCTTTGGTTGTTTATCTTATCTCTTCCATTCCACGTTCTTGTTCTTTCCCACTTCTTGTTGTTTTCCAAAGCCTTCAATATTCATTTTTCTCTGTGAGTTAAGCGAGGGTGTTAAGTTTCATCACCTGATAGGCCAAGCTTTACAAGGTGTGGCACACCTTTCTATTTCTATGGGGGATAGTAGTTTTTGGGACCTTAAGTTTCCTAAGGAATTTTGCTCTATTATCTATGATTTGGTAGATTTACTTTTCCCTAGGATTTACTTCTTCACGAGAAGGAATAGATGCTTCCAAAAATTTCTAATCTCTCAACCCAGTGAGTTCTCTGTTATCCTTGTTTCTCTGCTTTGATTCCTAGTCATCATGAGATTTGTGGAGCCATAATCACTTGAAATCGAATCGGTGGTAGAAGTTATCCTAAGTGCAAGAGGATTTATGTCATTCCTAAAGTGATTTTCAGGTTGGGATTGGAATATCAACCTATATTTTGTGTCTACTTTGGAGAAGAGCATCATCATCATACATGGCATTGAATTCTAGGTGGATTTTAATATCCTAACTAAGGTTATAGGACAACTGTCGATGGGAATAATAGTGCGTAGGGACAAGCACAACTAGGAATTTGAACTCAACCAATTTGAGTCGAAGTCGCCTATGAGGAATATTATCAATTTGGGGATGGTTTGTGATGACTTACCCACTCCTTTAAAAGAGGTGATGAAGCCTGTTATAAATACATCATTGTGGATGATCCTGGTTCCTAACTCGAAAGTTTCCACATTGAATTCATGAACCACTTCATGGAGGTCAAGTTGTTGAGCATTCCATAATTCCTATACTTTTCGATGGATAACTCCATCAATGCAACCCACTCCAAGAAGGAGGAAGCCTGGCCCTCTCACTAGGGGCTATTCAAAATCATGTATGTTCATCTTTTGGATAAATTTCCTAAAGAAAATATGCTTCCTAAAGATCTATAGGTTGAGACCACAGAGGAGGATACATCCTCCACTCCTATCTCTAGGGTTCACAGTTCCAAGAGGAAGAAGATGGATGAAGGCCACCAAGATGCTGAGTTGTTGATAAAAAATAAGAGCAATACTGAGGCTACTCCAATGAGAAGTTCTCAATGCCTTAAGAGCAATGATATCCAGAACCAAAGAAAGATGCAGGGTACGGTCGAAGATGAACCAGACAATCCTATGGAGAATATTCTTTGAGAATATGTAATCAAAACCACCACTAACACAATTATTCATATGGAGAATGCTATGGTTGCAATTATGGGGGCGATTACTCAACTAAAAGAGAATAGGAATGTTTTGAACCTCTTGTTCTTTTGTGACAACTTCGCAGAGGCTACTCCTTGCTAAGACTACCATTGAAGCCAAACCTGAGGTCAAGGATGATGATGTCATGGAAATTGTACAGGATGTATTTAAGGATGTCCCTAATGATGTTACAAAGGATGTCAAGAAGGATGACATAAACAACATTGTAATTGCCTAGTTGGTTGTTCTTCTATGGTTTTACCTTTCTGTCCATATGAGGCTTTTCTTGGATTCATTTTGGTTTGCTTATGTTTTCCTTTAATTTTTTAGGTTTTCAAGGATGCATTGATATTTTTTTAGGATAATGCATCCTTTTCTCCTGCTGATGTACTAAGGTGTTAGGGTGCCTTTCAAATTCCCATATCAATATAGAATTTTTAACTTATAAAAAAAAAACTAGGGGAGGTCTTGGCTTAAGAGTTCTTACAGATACAAACTTAGCTCTTAGGGAAAAATTTATCTGGAGATTGTACAAAGAGAGCCAAATACAATGGGAAAAAATTCTTCTAAGTATGTTGATCTCAATAACCCAAGTTTAATATTTACTACTTTATCTCTATCAAATGGTTCTACTCTTTGGAATGGTTTAAAAAAATCTATTGATCTTATGATTAAAGGTTTAATATGGGTTGTGGGAACTAGAGAAAACATTCTATTTGGATGGATAATTGGTGTGATAAAAAACTACTCAATTTAGATCCAATTTTGAAATCTTGTATGAGATCACTTCAAGACAAATATGGTGATAGGGTTTCAAATATTTTGTACAAGGATCAAGAAGGAAGATACAAATGAAAAGAAGTTTTTTTACGGGTATACAAGACATTGATGCTAGGAGACATTTGAGTAGAAAGATAACAACTATAATTATTCCAAGGGGAGCGAAGGATAAATTAATTTTGGAGTTGAATAGCTTGGGAGAATACACAACAAGAAGTGGATATAATGTACAACACCAATAAAATAATAATATCACTAGAATATGAAGAGATATTTGGGATAGTCCAAGCATTCGTAAAGTCAAAATGTTTTTTTGGCTAGCAGGTCATAGAAGAATTTTATCTTGGGATAACATTATAAAAAGGCATTTTCATGGCCCCTCAATGTATTTTTTTAAAGAGGAGGAGAGTATAGATCATCTCTTGGGACATTGTTCAATAGTCTAGAATCCATGGAAATGGATTCTTAATATGTTTGTTAAATGTATGGTGATGAATAGCAAAATTGATGATTGGTTAAAGTAATGGCAAAGCACTTAATATGGGATATATCAAAAGATACAATACTTTGGAATGTATGGCTAGAAAGGAATAGAAGAATATTTAAAGAAAAGGAAAGTAGTTTAGAGGTAATGAAAAGGAAGATATTTTTAGCCATAGAGGAGTCTAAACCAACCCTATTAACTCACCCAGTCCCTAATCTAGAAGTAAAGAGTATTAATAGATGGAGTCAAGTCATTAAATATGATATTGGGTATAAGAGAAGTAAAAATAAGGCAAAGAATATAAAGTAGAAACCACTAGATGTGGAGTGGGTTTAATTGAATTTTTATGGAGATTCTAAAGGAAATCTAGGACCAGTAGGAGGAGGAATAATTAGAAATAATAGAGGAGATATTTTGTCTCATTACACTTTCAATAGTGGATTTAAGACATATAATGAAGTTGAATCTTGGGCAACTTTAGAAGGGATAAGAATATGCAAACAAATGAAATGGTATAGAGTATGGATGAAAGGTGATTCTCTCATAGTAATAAATACAATTTTGAGGAAAGCAAAGGCTCCATGGAACATACAAGAGATAATTGTGAAAATTCAAGATTATGCTAAAGAGTTTGAAGTAATCAGGTTTACACATAAATTAAGGGAAGTTTTTACTTTAATGTTTTCTATCGGTAATATCTGCATTATTTTGTAATAGTAATGTCTTTATATAGACTATTTATTATAATTTGTGTGGTTGCACTTGTGTTTTAGGAAGGAAACTAGCAATCCAAATTTGGTAAAGAAGACTATTATAATGCGATGTTTTGGAAAATTACTCTATTAATATGCAAGGCATATATAGTAGAGGTGAAATTTTAGTATTGTGAAGACTGTTATAGGAAAATGTCAAGAAGGATTCTAAATTCTGGAATATTTGTATTCATATAGAAAATTGAAAAGATCCAGAAAATGAAAATCTAGAATTTAGACATTTTATGTAAAATGAAGTAGGTTTGTAGCTATAGCATCTCAATTGAGATGAGATGTGTATCTATTTCTAAAATCTAAAGCTCTAAAGAAAAGAGTTGTAATATGTCAAGGGTGGGAGACTCAAGTGCAACCTCTTATTATCTAGCAAAAAAAAAGTAATGAAAATATAGAGTATAATATAAAAAGTGAGGATACCTTAAATTTAGTCTTTTAGATGAAAAACTATGTAGGAGTTAGTCTTTGATATAATATTATTTTATAGTTCTTTATGTTATATAATTTTTTCCATGATTATTAATTTAATAATATGATTTAGACTTCGATTATAAGTCCCCAATCTCATGTTATCTATGATATCTATCCCAATGTTCACATTAATGCTTTTGAGTGAAACAATAAATGAGGGAAGTAATGACGATAATATTGTGATGGAGTGATGCCATTGGATTGTTATTGTTACTATAGACAATATTTTAGGGTTTGAAATCCTAACATGAAAAGATGAATCTCCTACATAAGCAACAATTATGGTTGAAAGTGGCTGTAGAAAATGGATGATGAGAAAACAAATGAAGATGAAGGCAACCTCTGTGGCATCAATCATATAATAATCTAAAAGGGTTATAATATTTAATGAGATGTTTAGGCTAAAATATCAACTCTTCATAAGAATGGTCATAAAGAACAATGATAAAATAGGTCAATAATCATGGTTATAATTTTGGAAGCAAACTACCTTATATTAAGAGGGAACCTCTATAGAAGGTAAATGCTTTGAGCATTAAAGCAAGGTATTCTATATACTGTATACTATTAATAGCTTTTAGGGTATTTTATTTATTTATATATTCATTACTAGACAAGGGAGACCTATATGTAGGGGTATCGAGTGATAGTGCATTGGTATACCATATTTACATCTTGTGTGTTTATTCATGGCATCAAATTTCTTTAAAATGAAATCACCTACCTTGATTTTTATAATTTAAGAGTACATATGTCAAAGGTGTAATATAAAAGTTACCTCAATCCTTGCTTATTGGATACTTCTAAGTGGATATGATGAAAACTATTTTAGTCATAATTATGGATTTATAAGTGTTAAAGAAATGGGAGTTTTATGTGCACCATAGTTTGATTTGTAAATTGAATTATCTTCGACATAGGCTACCAAATCTACCAAAATGGATCTTGAAGAAATGGTATCCATCTCTCAAATGAGACTGATATCTATCTATGTGATCATGGGTTCTTCATCATGTAATATGATTTTACATGCACTAAAAAAACATGGAGAAAAGCCCAAAACATAAAAGCATGTCATGAACTACAAAAACATAAAAAAACTCTTGCATCTAAGTGAATTCCTAGAGTATAAACCCTTCAATATAATAAACTATTGGCATGATATTTAAATGCTAATTATAAATGTGATTACAATTTAACATAAGAAATTAAACACTATAAGAATTTGTTATGGTATTAAATTTTTATTTTATCTTTTATTACAAATATTCTTTTCAATATGTATTTTCATAGTATTAAATTAGTTACACAATATGTTGCAAGTTTTTATTTCTTTTTGTTAATTTGTATTTGTTGGGATTTATATTACTATACATTATTAAACACATGTTTAAAAAAACATGCAAACAATAAAATAAAATATTTTTTCTTAGTATTTAAGTAAAACTTGAAAAATATTTTAATAATTAATTAAAATATTAATTAATGAATTGATGTTGTTAAGGTATGATTAGTGAAAATATTTGATTTACAAAATCCCACCACAATTGAAATCACAAAAACCAACCTAAATTCAATCTCCCTAAGTGTCATGAGAATACAATTTGTTATAACAATATGGTAATATGATTTGTTTTTAATATAAAAACAACAATAAATGAAACCTTTTCAATCTATATAACTACTTTGAGTCTTAAAGTAAAGAACTTATGTGAAATATTGATAAACTGTATATATGCATAATTGTCAATATGATTTGTTGTTCTTTAATAAAATATTGCAATAATACGAGCACCATGTAATTCAAATAAAACCTTTCAACTGTAAAACTTTAATTAAAAATAAAATAATATAATAGATACATACAACCACTTAAAAATATAAATATTAATTTAAAACTTGTATAAACTATAATATTTAAAAATAATTTAAAAAGCTATATTTGAAAACCAAAAACTACTTAAATGTAATAATAATACAACTATCAACTTAGGCTAAGTGAAGGACTTATCTGAGTGTGAACCAGGAATGAGTGCAAACTGGGTGTGAGAGCGATCTAGGAGCAAGTAGGAAGTGTGAGCAAGAAGTAGGAAGTAAAGTGCGATCAAGGAGCCAACCCCACTTCTTCTTGTTCTAGATCTTAGGAGAAACTAAAAAATTAAAAGAATCATATGAATAAAATCTAAGTAACATGGCAAGAAAGTCCTTTTAAAAAGTTCTTATTGGAAGTAAGGATGCCCTAGTTAGAATAATGGATGTCTAGTTAGCAATAAAAGGAAGAGAAAATCTTTGGTAAACCCTATCTAGGTAGTATATACAACACCAAAAGTGATTATCAAGGATGATATGATCGAGCATGATTTAATGGTTCTTAAAACCAACGGGTTAATATGTAAGTTCCATAGATACTAGCCATGTTTTTTTGACATTAAAAATTAGATCAAGTGGAAGTGGAGATTGAATTAAAATTACTCCATGACTTTTCTTTTGAAGAGAACTTTCCTCATTATCTTCTCTAGTTTAGTAATAAGGGATTAAATAATGAATGGAGGCCCTTGGTTTAGGGACAAATATGCATTAGAAGTGATAATTTCTTTGTAGAGACAAAGACTATTAAAAGGCATTTGGTATGGATTAGTATTTTTTAACCTCCTTATCAACTCCTCAATAAGGAGGTTTCAAAGAATATCAACAATCAAGATGAGTTCATCTAGGAGGGACCAACTACTAAGGAGAGAAAGCATGTTGTATACATTTGAATATGTTTTTTCATGGATTTTTCAAAACCTTTACTACATTCCATTAGGATGAAATATGAATCAAGAGACTAGGATCAACAAGTGGATTATGAAAATATTATATTCCAATATCACAATCTCATGAAATCAGACATGTGGCAAGAGATTGCAAAATAAAAATAATGGAGAAAGCGACAAAAAAATTATCCATGAGGTAAACCTCAATATGAAACAAGTAGATCATATTATAGGAGAATCTGGATTAAATCAAGGATTCTCCACTCTAAAAAAGGTGGCAATAAAAACCCCTCTACATCATCAAATGGCAAAGGCCATTATATTTCACTCAAATCAACCATTAGAAGAAAAAATGACACAAGGGATGAGGAAGTACAATGCACAATTTCAATTATAGAAAGAGATGAAGGTGCAAAGGAAGGTGGGGAGGCAAATTTTCAAGCAAATGAGGTAAAATAGGTCAAGGTTAATTTAGGTAAATCCTCTTTATTTTCCTCAAGTAGAATAAAATCTTCTCCTTGCAATAAAAAATAGTAGTTTAGATGCATTTATTGCACTTTAAGGTTTCAAGAGAAACACAATAAAGAAAACTTTATGGAGGATATCCAAGGAAATTTAGGGTTTCTATGCTAGCATAATAAAGTAAAGGTTATGTAGGATCATCTATGCACTTTAGGATTTTTAGGGCAACATAAAGAAGAAAGTGTATATGAGGTTATTCCTTGCATTTTAGATTCTTTAATTCAACATAAATATTTATAAGATAAGCCTCATTATGTATAGTATGAAAAAATAGAATAGATTAATGAAGATGAGAGTGTTTATGGGAATTGAAAAAGGAGAGGAAGGCCATAAAAGCATGAACAAAGAGAAAAAGAATCTCAAAGGGATATAAATTTAGGAAGCCAAATAAAAATATCAAAGGTGTTAACAAGAAGTGGGTATAAGCCCATTAATAAAAATAAAATGTGATGATGATAAACATGATATCATGGAATATTAGGAGTAGGAATAAGATCCCTAAAAAAATAGTTATTAAGAAATTAATAGGTTGTTATAGTCCTGAGTTTATTTTGATACAAGAAATAAAATTAAGTAGAGGAATGTAAGGATGCTTTTAAAAAGATTTGCAAAATGGGTGATTATCTAGCAACTTATTCTATAGAAGCTTCAGGTGGTATTACAAAAATATGGAACAAATACAAATGGAGTGGATAATTGTTAAAAGTAAAAATTAATTGGGTTGCTAGAATATTTTGTAGGAAAGAGAAAAACATCAAAGTTGGGGTTATAAATTTATATGCTCCAACTATAGTTATTATAGAGATAAATCACTACACCTTTTGAAATCAAAATTATGAGTCATGGATAGGCACATGAAGAAAGGTTTGATCAAAAAACTAATAATAGAAGTTCATATTTCATGAGAAAGGAAAAATATAAAGGTTGAAATTTCCTAATTCACAGATAAAAGGCAAGAGCAAAATCTCGACAAAGGTACTAATGGAAAAAAGTCTCAAATATTTGAGGATGAACGGTCTCGAAAGATAAAAAAAACTCTCAAAGAAGATAACATTGATGCCCCAAAAATCAAATCATTAAAGTTCATATTCTTTGAGGAATATTGTCCTCCCTACAAAATATATCTTGTATTTTGAAAAAAGGATAACAAAAAAAAAAAGCCATAGTAGAAGCAGCTCAAATATTTAAGATATTAATTAGGAAATCTTTTGAATCCAAAAAATGGAAATCCCAAAAAATGGATAGATGGCAATAAAGGAAAGGGACAAAAATCAATTGAAATTCATGTCCTTAAATTTGAAGAATCCTAAAGGGTAAATAGTTGGACAAGACATGACTTAGTATCTAAAATAACAACCACCTAGAAATATTTGCATGAGTTTTGGAGGGAAACCCTCTCCTTGTAGTCTATAAATAGCAGTAGTATTAGCTTTGTAAAGGATCAACAAGTTTGCAATTGTATGCATTTTTAGGCTTTCCTTTCATTTCTCTTTGTAAAAATAGTTATGGTTCTAGAGCGACTTATGGGCAATCTTGAACCTTTACTTTTGGTACAATCTTTGTAAGATTTTGCTTGCATTATATATACATGGGATCTTGTGTCTATTTTTTGGTTTTTCCTGCAAACCCATTGTTGTGTAGGTGTATGTGTTTGTGCTCTTTTTCCTAAGTATCAAAATTTGGTAAGTGTATGTGTGTGTGAGAGTCTTACACCTATATTTGGACTTAGGGGAAATGAAGATAATTCCAGCACCTGAACTATTTTTGCATCTTGTACCATCAAAATAGAGCTTCCAAAACTAATTTGAAATAGGATCCTGATCATAAGTAACCTTTACTTCAACCTTTTTAGGTTTGGTAATGGAGTAACAATCGATCTCAGTTTCATCGCGTTAAAATTATTCATTGAGAATTCATCTTCTGTACGAAGCTCACCTAGAGCCTCTTCCATTAAGTCCAATTCTCTTAATCCTTCAGTCATCATATTGACAAAATCCATGGATTTTTCTTCCTTGATCTTATCTATATGGAACGTGGAAGGCTTCTCATTATAGATTCAAATTCTTTTCCCTTTGAAAGGAACTTCTAGGAGAGAGTAATCCAAGGAGAGTTAACCCCCAATTTGACCATAAACTCTCTCGAAAGGCACATACTAAAAAATTGGCTCTAGATCAACTACAACCACCTCTTGGATCACAGTGATCTGAGGCATCTTATGCAGGACAATGGGGATATCCTTGATAACCTCCACTATTTTTATAGGGGTTCCATACAACTACAAGATGCATGGGCTGCTCCTTGTATACTCCATACCTATAACTTCACAAACGACCTTTGGCATGATAGTTGTCGTAGCACCAGATTCAATCATGCAGTTATGCACAATCCAACCCTCCATCCTAAGAGACAAATAAAAATGGGGTGGACTATTCTTTATAGTAGCCAAAGTTGTAAGTGTATGGGCAAAAATGGTTTGAGTAGGATTCCTTCCCCTATATTTAACAAACTTCAAAGACTCTTGCAATAAATCAACCTATCCAGGCAATTGTAGCGCATTATAAAGACTAACCTTGGCGGGAATCTTCTTTAGTTCTTCAACAATGTTATACGCGGATGCTCTTGACTCCCTTCCTTCATTAACAACCTCATACTTACTCCGATACTACTACGTGGCTTCCACCCTCTAACACTTGGTCAAGGATGGGTATTTGAATCGTTCCTTGGCCTGTTCTTTTGTTTTTGTTTGTACTTGTGAAGTTGATGCCTTCGCTTGAGAGATTCTTTCTTTTGCTTGTGTGAGCAAGAGATCTTTTAGAAGAACAGGCTTATCTAGCTTGTGTGCTAGAATAAGCATCTTCACTTGTGCTTGTTTTCTTTCATTCTGCACCTTCGGATCAACGGGTACCTTCGATGACTCCATTTTAGTTGGGTCCACTGTGATTGGCCTTTTTCAAGCTCTTGTGAGAATTGAAACTTGTTCTATGGAAGGGACCATAAAATTACAATCGACTTCTCTAATCATATTGATTTGACCACTAAAAGAGTTGTCTGCCAACGTTTGCACATAGTTTAGATGAACCATGCAATTTTCTTCGCCATGTGGATCGTTGCAGGTGGAGAACCAATATGTTTGATCTAATGGGTTAGCTTCTTCATTTGTCAAAACAGTTGGATTCTTTTCAAGCACCTTACTGGTCGAAGTTGCTTGCTCTTTAGTGATTGGTGGAGGTTGAAACCTCCTAGGCTGGAAATCTCTCTCAGTTTGCTTCTTCTTAATGGTTGTGATCTCATTTGTTATCGCCCTCATTGTCGAGTTCATTGATTGTATCTCCTACAACAACTTTACTTGAGGATCAAGATTTGAGGGTTCTGGAGGAGCTGGTAATGGTAGTAGCACTAGCGAAGATGGCAATGCTAAGAGTGGAACTGGAGTGGGTAGTTGTGGAATAGAAGGAGCAAGCAGTTACGAGATAGAAACTATTGGGGTTTGAGATGAACTAGGATTCCATGATGGAATTGGGTACATAGAGGATATTGGAAAATACTACAAAGATGCATTGGAATATAAATGTTGTGGAAGATCAAGAAATATAGGCATTATCATTTTTTGTGGGAGCTTATCGATAGCAATCAAATCAACCTCAGCCAATTGTGCTTGAGAGTACAAATTAGGGAATGTGTTAACATTAGAGTGATGGATAGCCATGCTAATATCAAAATTGAAGGCTCGAAGATAGTAAAATGCAACCTGTTTGGGGTCGACTAGAGACCATCAAGGACTCTCTGCCAAGTTCGAGCGAACCTAACATTGAAGTCAATGATTTCCTCCTGTAGATACCTCTAAATATTTATAAATTGATGCAATAAAGAAAAAGGATCTGCTTGTTCACTAAAACCTTTTATCATTAATTTCGCTAATTGGTCCCATGTGGCAATAGTGGCAGGTAGTAAAGATCGGTACTAATAGAGCAACTTTCCTCTAAGAGAGAGCATGAGCAATTGGACCATGACATCTTTGTCTGTGATGCTATGAATAGTCATCAAAGATACCACATCTTGAACATGCTCTTAGGTTGTATTTCTCGTACCATCATAAGTATGCAAAGCTTTCAATACTGTTGGCGGGATCGGGTTTTGAGCTTGCAAATTCAAAGCTCCAAAATGGTTCCATGTTGGGAACTATCTCGATGGTGGTGATGGATTTTGGGCCATTTAGACTAGAGGATTTGCTTTGGGAGGAAAGCTAGTGGCAGTGCTAGAGGGACTTGAAGGAACGAAAAACACACCAACTAACTGTGAAGATGTTACAATTAATGGGATAGTCGGAGTGACTAATCTAGGATGCTCTCCTAAGACTTGGGTGTTAAACTCAAAGAACTCAACAGGATATTCTAAATTTTTGGCCTTCGATCTTGTGATCATGAAGTAAAGTTTTCACCAACTTCATGTTCGAAGGCTTTTGTATAAAACTGAGTCATCAGATGTTCTAATCAAATAGTAAAAAGATGAACATCAAATCTTACTACTGCTTAAGGGTGGAACTTTGGTGTCCCACCGGGCATGCCAAAAAATGTTGGTCATGAATCTACCTAAGTGTAATAAATACACGCCCTAGACCCGATCAACATTGAAAGACCGAAGGAAAGAGATGTCCTTCAGGCCAATCTCTAGAGAGGGTTGGTTCCCTTACTAATCTAAAAATCGGTGTTAAGCTTAGGGAGAGAAGTTGACAAAAGAAATGGGAAATGATTGAAAGAAATGGGAAATATGACTGTGAGCCAAAAATGTAGTGCGGGGATGAACTAACAACTAAATAACCAGATCAAGTTACAACCAGTATTTAATCAGAACGAATAACACATGAACCATTCTCAGATCGTAAATATAACTTCCAATTAGCATTTCAACATTCATTTCTTTATCAACAATTAAATTCAAATGCAAAATTTTAATTCATCTAACAAAGTCAATGAATATAGCAGAAATGATAGGCAGAAAGTACTAACATACGCCACTGTTATTACCAAGGCATGACTTCAAAACGTGCTTATGTCCAAGATCACCAAGATAGTGCGAAGTTCACCCGAAAATGTGCCAAGGCATGGCGTGAAAGTGACTTTGCTTAAGATTTTTCCAAGGCGTGGCGTGGGATGAAATTTTGCCAAAGCACAACATGGAAAGGTGCTTTCACCCAGGAAACATTGGCAAATAAGATTTCGCTAGAAAATTGGGCGAAAAGGCATTTCGGTGTCGGAATGAGTGAAAAGACACTTCGTTGCTGACATGGGCGTTTCGCTGGCAAAGAAGCATTTCTCTAGAAATTGGGTGAAAAGGCATTTCACTGGTGATTTTGCCCATTTGAACCTTGGCCATGAACTTCGCCAGAAGATGCGCTTGAGAAGGGAATTATCCGATAATTTCGTCCAAAAGGTGAACAATTGTTTCCTTCCCTTAAAGTATGTGTAAACCTGATTTCTTCAAACTCTATAGCAAGATCTTAAATTTCTATGATTATCTCTTATATGTTCCATAAAGCCTTTGTTTTCCTCAAAATTGTATTTGTTACTATGAGTGAATCACCTTCCATCCATACTTTGTTCCATTTCATTTGTTTGCATATTTTTAACCCTTCCAAAGTTGCCCAAGCTTCAACTTCATTATTTGTCTTAAATCCACTATTGAAAGCATGATGAGATAAAATCTCTCTATTATTTTTAATTATTCCTCTTCTTGCTAGTCTGGTCTTAGATTTCCTTTAGATGCTCCATCAAAATTCAATTTGACCAAGTGGTTTCCACTTTATATTTTTAGCCTTCTTTTTGTTTCTCCTATACCTAACATCATAATTCCAATTGACGACTTACTCCATCTATCAAGGATCTTTGCTTCTACATTAGGGATTGGATGAGTTGATAGGGTTGGTTTAGACTCTTCTATGGCTAAACAAATATTTCTTTTAATTACTTCTAAACTACTTTCCTTTAAATATTCTTCTATTTCTTTCTAGCCATACAATCCAAAGTATTGTATCTTATTTTAGACATGGAAAAGAAAATATTGGATATGGAAAAAAAAAGCACTATGCTTTGCTTTGAATGTTCCTTTAAAAGATAGAATTGATGATGAAAGCTACAAGAATCTCTTTAAGTTTATTATTCAAAAGGTGAGAAGGTGATGAAAATATATCAAACAGAAGTCATTAATATTTTTATTTTTAAATAATAATATAATAAAAATATTAAATTTATAAATATATTAATTTTTTATTGATAAATTTTGTTTTAGATGTTACAAAGAAATTATATCTAAAATAAAAATGCTCAACATTTTTCACACTAACTAAATAAAAAATAAAAATAAATTTAAAATAAAATCTCAAGTGTAAATAATACACTTTGAAATAACCCTACCTCATTTCAAAAAGATAAACAGACGTGAATAAATAGAATATGTGTATGTTGTTTAGAAGTTAGTTTTATCCCGGAAACAATGACGCACCAAAGTTTGTATGGATACATTACCAAACTCCCGTGTAAAACAAGACCTTGTTTTTCAGGTGCTTTAATTATTTTCCACGAGGCTTTTGTTTGGAAAGATGAATATGGGCAGTGTAATTGTTGGTGCCCTAAATAGGAAGAAGAAAAACAAAGGTGAAAGAGATTTAATATGCGTAAGGTACAAGAAAAGTAAAAAATCACAAAATCCGAGAGCATATTTATTATTAAAATTTTAAGCCGTTGGGCAGTGGACCTTTTAAATTGCCCCTCAACAGTTTTAGCGAGTCCGTTCATGGAGCTGAATCCGAGGCAGGCAGCCGAGAAGCCTCTGTCCTCTGTCAGTAAGGCAGCTAAGAAATGCAATTCTCGTTGAAAGATCCTAAATGCAATTTCGATAAAGTCCACGGATCACCTATCACCTTTCGACAAAGCCCACGGATCACCTCCTTCGTGACTGAGAATCCACTGTACACAGACCTCAGCAACCTGGCTTTTAGCGGATTTTCCAGTCACGGGTTCTCAGGTAAGGTAATCTCGTATTCTCTCTCACTTTTTGTTTATTACATCACATTTATGTAGAATTATGTTCTCGGCTTAAAGTTCCCTAAAGATCAAGACGAAAGGATGTTTTTAGGGTTTTGATTGTGTGTTCATGATAATTGAAACCTCAGTATTTCGTGCGTTGATCGTTTTTCTCGCTGTTATTTGCTTTTTGTTTATTGTGGAATTATATTATCGGCTTATATTTCTGTGCACATCAGGGTGAGACTACGGTCTAGGTTTTAAGAGCGTGTTATAAATGACTCAACCTATTCCCCTTCGTTTTGTTATTTTTTTCTGTTTCTGCTTCTATTTTGGGGTTTTGAGTCTCCATTCAAATGACAACATAAAAATGACCAACATAAAAAAAAAATAAAAAAATAAATAATAAAAGCTTAAAATAAGTATGTTCGTTTTAAAAATTACAACTCTCTTTTTTAAAATTACAAAAACATATTTAATTTTTATATAGATTGAGTTGTTATATTTAAATATTTACATCATTTTTCATACATATTTAGATAATTGCATTATTTTTCATCAAGAGTTTGAACCCTTGAATAGCATCTTTTATGCTCCTCCCACTTTTCTTTCCCTCTAAACCATGGGCCACCACCACTTATTTGATCCCTGACTTTTTTTTGAAGAAATGTCATTGAATAATATGAAACCAATCCTCACTTCCATTTAATTCGCTTTTGAAGCTCTGAAAAAAACTGGCCAAATATCAGTTGAACTTGAATATTAATCTTCTACTTTTAAAAACCATTATATCGTATGCTCGATAATCTCATCCTTGATGAACATTTCTAATGTATCTTCTGCCATCTAAATAGGGCTTGCTATCGACGAAATATTACTTCTCCAACTACAATTACGACATCATAAGAATCCTTCACTTTTAAAAATTCTCCAAAGATATAAAAACAACCTTAAAGGTGATGCTTGCTCCTTGCTTGGTATATTATATTATTATATATCATATAATATTATATTATGTATATATTATATATATATATATATTAATTATATCTAATTATATTATATGGAATGTGTATATTTTTGTTTATCAAACTTAATGTCGAACTTTATAGCCTTTACTTTTGGTGGCAAACTTTTTTAATTTTTAATCCTTGTTGAAATTGAATACAAACAAAAGCATGGTAATGTAGGTCCTTGGATATATACATTGCGCTTGATGTCTGTGAAACTGTTTAACCGTCCTATTATTTAACTACTATGTTAATAGCAACATATCTATTAATTAGGCCAATTCTTTTGAAACAAGGTTTAATTTTGTGCCAGATTTGGAAATAAGTTATTTTCTTCTGGCAAAGGGAGCAGAGACAAAAATTTTCCTTAGATATCAACAGTAATTATTGTCCAGTCCATAAAATTTGTTGTTCGTGTATCTTTGTTTAATCTAACCATACTAATTCTTTTTCCTGGATAATGTATGGAAATCTCCAATATGCTATACCACTTTATATTAGCCCAGGAAAAAACAATTCAAATTCAGGCATAACTTGTCAGAATATAAACAGATAATTAATTATATCAATAGGGCAACTAAATGAATATTTGCCCACTTCACAGTTCTAAAATATTTCAAATATAATACAGAGTGCAAGAAATCAAAGTTACTAATGTGAAAAGACCCACTATCAAAATGTGTCAATAGGGCAAAGAAATGGATATTTTCCCACTTCACAGTTCTAAAATTATAAAATATCCCAAATAGAATAAAGAACGCAAAAAACCGAAGTTACTGATGTGAAAAGACCCACTATCCTTACACATTGAAAGTTGAAGATTGCTATTATTATACTTCAATTGCAGGTAAAAGCTATTTAGTCAGAAATATCAGAATTTACTACCTAAACCAGTTGAGGACCTGCAAGCTAAAAGCCATTTACTCAGAAACATTAGAATTTACTACCTGAACAAGTTGAGGACCCGCAAGTTTCAGAAACGTTGCATTTGTTTGTGCAGCACATGCACGAGCCATCAGTGTCTTCCCAGTACCAAGGGGGCCATAAAGGAGGACCCCTTTTGGTGGACGGATACCAAGTTTCTGAAACCTCTCCTGATGAGTCATAGGTAAGACAATAGCTTCGACCAACTCAGTAATCTGTAGAAAGGTACCAACTTATTAGCTTTCCCAATTAGCAGACATAATATATTACACATATGTAAACATAACCCAAAATAGAATGCATTTTACAATTATGGGGTACAAAGTGTCTCAAATGGATTAGATATACACCTCCCTCCTAAAATGAGGAATATTACTTCCATTGGAGAGTGAAAAAGAGCCAAATAAAAAATCACTATCAATTATATGCAATTTATTGCCCCACAAAGGAATTATTTCAAGGCAGATAGAGAAAGGATTAAAAAAAAAAGGATAAATTGTGCATTTTCAATCCTTACTTATTTAAAATAGATCATGGCATGCACCATGGGAATCTCCATGCCTAAATCTATATTTGACCTTTCACACAAAACTTTATTAGACTTGTCAAATATGTAGGTAAACAAATGTCAAAAGGCAATCCTTAAAACAAATAGTCTAAAAGTTCAAATACTGCCCAAGAAAATAATTCTGATTTGACTGCATCACGGAGATTAGATGAAGATAAAGTTCAAATTAAAAGTAGATGTGTTGCTTGCAATTTGGAATTACAGAATAGAAAACAAGAAAATATAGTACATTCCTTTCAGTGCAGAAGCAGGTTGCTTGTTACCTGCTTTTCAAGGCCCCCTATGTCATTGTAATCCTCTGTAGGCTTTTCGTCTACTTCCATAGCCTTTACTCGAGAATCATATTCTGATGGTAATGTGTCGAGTATTAAATAGCTATCTTTATTCACTCCCACTAGATCCCCAGGTTTGAGTTTATCTGCATCTACAAGCCCAACCGCAGGCAAAAAGATTGTCTGCAATCACAGAAGCAGATAAAATGCTTAACATCACTGAAAATATTATGGATATTTGCAACATTTTAATAGGGTAATTTTAGCAATGAAAATATATGAAACATCTAAGCCATAGACAATATATTTATTTGTATAAAGATCAATTACATAACTCAGAAACTTCAGAAAATTATTAAGGATTTACAATAAAATAAGATAAGAGGAGAGAAGGATGTCAACTTTTACATAGAAACTAAGAATCCGTTACTAGTAAAAAACAGTTGGATTCTGGTGAAGCCAATACAATCAGAATAGGTAATACGGAAGCTTTGATAATTGCATTTGAACATTTTTTAATTTGTATTAATCAAGGTGAGAGTGGGTAAAAGAAAATTTAAACGTTTTTTCAATAAAATACAACTCTCAAAGAATCACACCCATGCAAACAATAAAAGAATGAATCACTTTATAAATGGAATTTGCTTAACAACATTTTCAACATTATGAATTTCCAAGCTCAGCATGATACCTGCGATGCAAGAACTACTTCGTGTCTGCCTTAATGATCTCGCAAGAAAGGCTAGAAAATCTTGAAAGACATTTCCTGACTTTATTTGACGTTGGAGGAACTCATCTCAGTGGGTCATGCAATGTCAAATAATAAAGAAACTTGTCTACTTTACTTTCAGGTATAATAAAACAATTTGAATTTTATTGACCCTGACTTGTTGGAGGCCAATGAAGAGGGTTTAAATATCCATATGAAGAATTTATAGACAAATCAAGTCATAATCTTATCCCAGAAGCCTCTTGTAGTCATAATTTGATTTAGGGTTTGGATATTTACTTGTATTGTAGAAATTGTAAGCCTCTTGCATCTTGGCTACAAAATATGATTATTGAGCTCTCTGGCTGCATATTTTTTTCAATGTTTAGGTGAGTTGGTTGGCTATCTTTTTGGTTCATTATATTCCTCAAAACATGTCTAACGAATGCTTTGATTGGTGTGGATGTGCAGGACGTTTACTGGAAGCTGCATGTGGTATGCTTGAGCGGTTCGGTGGGATTTCACTTGTGTCGAGCTATAAATAAAGTAAGGTACTCTTTTTTTATTTTGAATTTGTTATTTTTCAATGTTGAACTTCATGTGTGAAAAGTTACTTTACTGGTTTTCTAGTTAAAATGGTCACATGGGCTTGGCTTTTATGGACGGTTATAATTTTGATCCTCATGTAAATGAGTTTCATAGTAAAAAAAAAAATAATAATTCTGCCTTGAATAAAGCCTTTAGTGATAGGGATAGAATGTTTCATGGGATGTGACAACACACAAAAATAATTATGAAAAGTTATTTTTTCAACGGGGTCATTTTATACTCATCATCCTTGGTTTGAATTTTGGTTTTCTTGATGAGAATTTAAAGACATACCCCTGGTTTCAACTTAGGTCTCTTTGATGAGAACCCAAACCCAAAAACATACAAATTCTGTTCTGATAGAAACTCCAGCCATGAAATCCCATGAAAATTACGAGAATTATATTGAAAGCATGAAAACTCAAAATACAAGGTCATAATTATTGTCCAAATACAAACTAGAAACTTTTCTATCTACAAACAAATATCTTTGTACCTATCAATATTGGCTATAAGCTTGATGATTAAACTGAACAAATATGAAAGTCTAACCTGGACAATGTCTATAAACCGTTAAACTTTTTTAAAAATTACTTCAATAAAATCCATCAACTTTATCAATGTATTGAAACCCAATAATTTATAAAAATTTGAAACGAGATGTAAAGTTTCCAAGTGAACGATTCCTCTTGCATTAGATCGGTTAAAAAAAGTTCCCTTGTCAGCCCAGGAGAGTTTCAAATGTCAATTTCATCTACTGGCTAGGTTAAGACCTAAAATGTAAGCTATAGTTTACTTCATCCTTATTTTCGGTTTATATGGTTTAACTTTTACATGCCTTGATCTCCCTCACGGGTCCCTCGTAGTTAACATGTGACATTTGAGATCACATGGTTTCAAAGGCACTTTTCTCCTGATAGTTAATTTGGTTGAGCGAATAAATCCTGTCTCTGCAAGATCAATAGTTACTAGAATTCTAGAACTGGGCGATCTTCTTGTTCATGCTAAGCCTTATGCATGCTGAAACTCTGTCATAACTCAATCATGTAGACAGATATGCAAAGATCAAATTATTGCGCTTTTACTCTTCTCAGGATTGGGGTGATTCCTTCTTAAGACTGGTGTCTATGCTCCTCCAGTTTAATATCATCAATACATTATATCGAAAATGTGCAACAATCGAAGTATAGTCCACGGTGCTTACTTTAAAGAGGTCCACACGTGCATGTGTGCCCGTTGAAATTTATTCCACAAAACCATACCTGCTTTCTTGAATTGGCTTAGTGGATTTAAATTAAACTATATATATACCCTCTATAAGACAATATTTATTAAAAAATATTAAAGTATCTAAACTTACGTATACTTCAATATATAGCCTTACCCTATCCAATAACCCACTCGAGACCAAAAGCATGTTATCTTGTGGATTATAAATAAACACCAGTACTATCTAGTACTATCTTTGTACCTACCAATACTATTTACTGACATTGTCCAGGTTTAACCATTTGGACTCTTGAAGGTCGGGATCGTAATGATGTTGGTGTACGCTAAATTGTACATGTGAATTATATTGAGTTGTCTTTAGTGAACTGGGGAGCAATTATGTGAAACTAATTAACGATATTAACCTCAAATCTCTTAGATTAGAACATTGTCTATTTACTGGAATAATTTTTTTGTCTTCTAATCACCCCAAAAGACACTTGGTGGATTAATTTTAATTAATAATTTTAAAGGATTGTTTATGAGGTAGACAAGTCTCATGACATGGACCACACATAGGTGAAGTCAGGTAAAGCCAAGACAACCTTCAAATTATAGAAATATTTGCATTCGTTGGAGGTTGGTTCATCAACAATGTGTTTCCATTGGATTTAGAAAAGTGATTAGCATTTGTGAAAGCTTTAAGAGCCATTTATGGTATTATAACATTTTTAGAATCAGGGAAGTAGTACTCACACATGGCTTCTCATGAATGATTCCATGTAGTAAAATGGTCTACCCATGACATTACCACGTAATGAACATTGCTAGTCATTGTTTGTAAAATTGCTTTTGTTGGATGAAAATGTTTGCATCATACTTTTAAAAAAAGGTAAATAGTTTATATATATATATATATATATTTTTATACAGAGAATTGGCAACGTCTTCATCATTTTATTCTGTTGGCGAGGTTTCAAATCTGAAAAGTTATCACTATACCACATGCCACCAACTTCAAGTTGGCAAACACTTAGTAAAAACTTTATTTTAACATTTATGAGTGATAAGTTATCTAAGATAGATTAGAGTAAAATAGTTTAATTTATGAGTGATAAGTTATATAAGATAGATTAGAGTAAAACAATTTATTTAATATATAGTTATTTTTATTGTATAATCTATTTTTTAAAGATTTGAATCAAAACTTTATTCACAGTTTTAAAGTCTTTATTTTTAAAAGCAAATATTATGTGAGTTTAAAAATTTATATATAGAAGGATATGGTCATCTAGTATATATAGTATAGCAGGCTATTTAAAATTTTAAGATCTTAATTTAAAAGATGCAATATGAATGACTTGTTTACCATTTAAATTCTCTCAAAATGTTTTGTTCTCGTTAGTAAAACCATAAATAAACAATACTAAACTAAAGTTAACTGTTTAAATGATTTTTTTTAACCATTAAATATCTTTCATACATATTTTTGTCAAAGGATGGAATCTTACAAGGATGTTTATTATGTTCAATTTTTAAAATATTTTGGTGATGAAAAAGTGGTGAATCATTTAAGGTTATTTTTGTGTTAGGGTATTAAAAATAAAATAAAAAAATTCCTCTTATTTTTTTTGTAGGATCCTTTCGGTGCTTAATAAGCGCCTGCATTAGGCTAATAACCTTTTGCAGGATCGGGTGTAAGTCCCAACCGCTTAACTAGGGGAAGTACTTGGGCCAACAAATTGCCCTAAAACTCATTGTGAGGAGTACCCTAGGAAGATTTGTATTTTTTTAAAATTTCATTTATTTTTAATATTATTAGTAAATTATTTACAAAATTAAGTATTTATTGTATTATTACATAATTATTTTTTAAAATTTGTTTGGGATTGATATAGAACTCAATTGTATTATCTTATAACCACACATTGATATTACAACTTGGCAGCTATACATGTATTTGTTAGAACCTTTATCCTAACATCCTCCTAATTTGTAATGATGTCATATGTTGATGTTAATAGTTAGTAGTAGGATTATATATTGTACTACCTTCCCAAGTGGGAGGAATCTTGAATATTAAATCAAAGCTTTGCATTTAAAGAAGGGAGTCCTCTCAAAGTGGTCCACGATATTGTAAGTTTTTTTTATGATTCAATAGAATTCTGTTTTCTCTATTGCTTGCATATTGTCCTCTCTATTGCTTGCATATTCTAGTATTGTTGTCCAATTACATCCGGGTTCTTAACATCTGGTGTCGGATCCCCTTCTAGGACCATATTCATCATTGTATGCTCTCACCTTCCCCGTATGGGATCTTGCTGATCAGAAAGTGATGAGCCATTTAAGATTGATTTGTCATGTGTCATTCCTTCATCAAAATTTGCAATGTTTGGACCAAAGTGATCCAAACTTCTACTTTTCCTTTGTGTTCATCTTCTTGAATATGTGACTTGCTTTTTCCCAAGGCCCTTTGTTGTTTGGCCACATTAGAGAATGAGTCCATAGGCTCATGCAAAATATTGCATCTGGATTTGGCATGGGTAGCTCATACACTTGGAGACTTGGGTCCCTCATGTCGTTGCTGGACATGTGAAGGTTTTGCTCCTTGGACCATCAACTTTCAACATTTGTCGCTCCATTTGGATTGGTTGGTTGGATCATTTTTTCCTGAGCAGTAAAGGCACTCGATCGAAATTGAAATGCTTCCTCGGAGTGGATGTGAGTAATGGGTTTAGGTTCTCCCAAGGATGGGTTTGATTGAACATCTACCTTTTTCTTGTTTATGTTTTGCACCAGAGTGATCTCCTTGCGGGGAGCAGTGGGCTCTTGTCGAGGAGGCATTGGTGCTGGCACCTCCTATTGGTTCCAGTTATTTTTGGTAGTTATCTTCATCTTGAACCCATCCATGAGGAGAGTAGCCAATTGATCCCAATTAGTGACGAAATGAGGAGGGAGGGAGTAAAAAATTCAATGAACATTCCCTTAGAGAGAGAGGCTACCGATAGCTTTGTAGACAATGGTGAGGACTTCTCGAGATGAGGGAACGATAGTTTTAGTGGGAGGGAAATTGGCAATACATGCTAAGGAGCATGTTAATGTTGACTTGATATTCCTTGTGTTAATGTTGTTCAGAAAACAAACTCTTGATGACGGATCAACTTGTGATGGATTGCTTCAAGATGAAATTGTTCCTAATGGAATGATTGTTGTCGAATGTGCTATGATGGATGTTGGCACCTCAAGACGACATGACGGTACAGGCAATGTGACAAGATGGATGTTAGGACTTCAACAAGATGGATGTCAACACTTCATGTTAGCATAGCTCATGTTAGCTCTAGCTATGATGGCTAGCTACATGTCGATAAGAGAGTGACAACTCGAAGAGAGTGACGACTTGTCTATGTTGGTTGACTTGTGTTGGCAAGTTTGTGTCGGATCCCTGGATAGTTAAACAGTGTCATCCTTGCAACTGCTATGTTCTGTTTGAGCACTCCTCCCTGTAATACTATAACACAACATCGATTCTAACACATACAAGCATTCAAAGAGATATAGTTGGCACGAAATGCTATCCTTGCATTATCATGAGGATAGTTACATCCTAGTCATGTGATTGCAATAATCTCACATATAGCACTACCTTCTTACAGTTGCTGCTCTCCTCTATAATGGATATGTATTTGGATGGATTCCTTTACAAAATGAAAAGGGTTTATCTATAGTGTGGCTCTGGTAATTACCATAACCAACCAGGCCTCAACTACCAAAACTACTTTTCATTTCAACCATAACAACGCAATTAACAAATCAATTAACCATTTGCAAATGACATCTGATTACATTGCAATTATTATTAGTAATTACTAAATGACATTACATTTGACCACTTTGACTATTTTGCATGTCATTCCTACGTAAAAGCAATGTAAAATGTCTTGATGCATAGACATTCTATCAAACACTTCACTTCCTTTAAGAATTGTTATCTACATCTATCCTCCCCTTTACATTGGTCAATATCCTCAACGACTTCCTACATTGTTTTGTTGGGGATTCAACCTCCTTTGGCTTTGATGCTTGAAGTCCTTCCAATTCCTAAATGTGAAGTTTAAAGGCTTCTTGTTCATCTTGGAGCTTCTTTGCATAATTGTAGTACTTGGCCCATTCTACACCATATGCATTAGCCTTATCTTTCATTTCCTGCATTTGTTTCAAAAGTTCCTCCTCACATCTGACAAAGATGTCCTTCATTTGTTGTCGTGTTAGAGTAGAGGAAGTTGGTCTCCTATGTTCCAATTCGGTTTTGAGAGCTACTTCACGTTGTTGTCTGAGCCAACTCTCTAAGCAATGTTTGCTTTTGTTTGGCTTGTTCCATCTCCTTCAACAAGGCATTCTCACACTGGTTTTTTGAGCCAACAACTCTGCTTGTTGTTGCAGCAATAGTGCCTTAGTCGATTGTTGTTGCATCAATTTCTCATCCATTTCCATAATAATTTGTTTCCTATTTTTGAGCTAAGCATGAAGATCCTGTAATTCCTCCTGCTTGAATTTTTTCCATAGTCTCTTGCAGCTGAATTGCATCATTATCCAACTTCTATTATGTTTCTCGTAGTTTTTCCTTTGTGACTTGCAATTGTCCTTCCATACCTTGCAATCGTTGGACCAGAGTCCTTTTAGTCATGTGAATCTGCTAAATCCCCTCGACTAGTCAATATAGCTAATGTGCTACAAAGTTGATCTGACTTTACATTGGGAATAATTCGTGTACCAGTTCCACCTATGACCTACTTCTTGTCATGCTTTGAGAAGATGTATGAGTACTATGTCCCACCACATACACTTGAGCTGGATCAAGATAAAGTGTTGGTATCCCCTCAAGCAGTTTCTCCATTCCCTATCTTGAGATGTTCAATGGGCATATCCCATGGTTGTTCTTGGTAAATACTGGAAATATTTGCTCGCCAGTTGCATTTTCCAGCCTATTATACCAATTTATCTAGCTCCTCTTTTGCCATCAACTGTCATTGTTTCCATTGTTTGACACAACCCATTTCAAACTCTAGCCTCATTCTATCCATAATATGGGTTAACTTGGAAAAATAAGCAATCACTTGCTGATTAATGCGTGCCCCTAATTTTGGTGGATCTTGAAAATTAGGCACTTCTATCTATCTAGTGGCATATTCCATGATTGGAATACCGTTCCACGTTAATACCTATCTATCTATCTATCTATCTATCATTATGTGGTTAGATAGGTCCTCATCTTCTACATCAAATTCATCTTCTTCAAAATTTACCTTTGGCTCTTTTCTTTTTCCTAAAAGGTTAATTGGCTTCTTAACCGCTTTCCCTCCTGTAATCATCTTTTGCTCTGAAGGTAAATATGACTAGCTACTTTCTCTTGTAGTTGGTACCGGTTACTGTTGGTCACAAATCCGCCCTAGGAAAGGGTTTGTTTACGTATGCACCCTAGACTCGGACCAACCTTGAAAGGTCGGAAGGAAGAGATGCCTTCCGTGCCAATCTCCGAAGAAGGCCGACTCCTATTCTATTCTAACTGGGGTTTTTTAGACAAGGGAACTGGAAAGGAGAGGGTTAGCACATGAAAATAAGTGCAGCAATTTTTCAAAATTTTACCCCTTAGCAAAATGTAGCAACATTCCTGGCGGCTCGCGGGGTATTGAGCTCGCCTCAATGCAAGGACCCATGCCTTCATCCTTTGGGCTTGGAGTCACCCCTAGCCTCCTCTTTTGCCTCTCGCTATGCTTCACTGCTGCCATTTGCGGATTCCTCCTCTGTTTCCTCTCCTTCCTCCGTCTCCTCTTCAGAGTGCTCCTCGCCTTCTCCCTCTTTTTCTTGTTCCTGGTTGGTATCCGGGGGAGCAAGGCGGTCGCGAATGCGCTCATAGGTGGCTTGGACCTGAGTCCAGGCCTCCTCTTGGAAGGGCTCGAGGTCGCGGAGCTCTTTTAGCAGGCGTCTGAAGGTCTCAATTTGGAGCATATCAGCCTGGTCGACCCTTTGGCTCAGATCAGCTACGCAGACATTAATATGGCAGAATCTGGATATCAACTGGGTTACCTGCGCCTCCAGAATAGGGTCTGCCCAACCATCGATTTCAGAGGTGTCCTCCTTGAAGGAGTCCCATGCCAGCTTCAATTCTTCCCTGGGCAAGCAATTTCCTTCATCATCCGTGAAGCTGGGAAATCCGAGCTGTGTGAGGGTCTGGAAATGTGCCAGGCAGATGCTCTTTTCTTTCTCAATCGTATCCAACAATCTCCTGGCCCTCCTGACTTTTTCTAACTTTTCAAAGAAAGTATGCAAGGTTGATCTTGCAGTGGCCCAATCTCGGGCGATCTGAGTCATCGGTGGCACCTGGAGGTCTTTGCGCTCATAGACTTCAACTGCAATGGCCAAGTTGAGCCAGCGTCCTGCTACGCGTTCGGCCTTCTCTATCACAGGCCTACCCTGGGTAGATACCTCCTTGGCCTCCCAAACGAACATGAGGACGGACAGGGACCTCGAGGTTCTAGTTCGGAAATTTTTCAGTAAACCGGCGCGAACCTGTTTGACTCGGTCCCTGGAAAAGACTTCAACCTGCGCTGCTCTCTCTTCCAGCTGCTGCTGTACTTCCTGGACCTGGGCCTCCAGCTGGCCTATCTTGGCCTGTGCTTCCTCGCCCTCCTTGATATGGCGATCTGCAACTTCTTTATGTTCAGCTACTTCCTTTTCCAGAGCTGCCACTCGCTCCTTCAGCTGCTCAGATTCATTCTTGGAGTCGTCCAGCTGGGCCTGCATCTTTGCTATGGTTTCTTGCAGCTTCAAATTCTCATTCTCTACTGCATAGTAGCGCTCCTTCAGTTGCTCATGATGCACGTACACCGTGCTCGCCTTGAGTTGGATGGCCCCCACCCCATTTTCTACACTGACTGTATTCAAGTCTTTGATCACCCGATGGTAGGTGTAGTCCTCAGGCGTCATATCTTGCAGGGGTTTCTGGACTTTCGGAATCCTTTTCTCCTTATGCAGCACCATTTTCTCCAGATCGAACCTGGCGCGCTTTTCAACCCCCACAGGCTCCTGGGCCTTTCTTTTTCTGATGTTCTTGATCCATCTGAAGGAGCTCTGCTCTGCTTGGGCAGCTACGGGGCGACCTTCCACCATTTCTAGTTCTTGCTCCATGAGTTCCATTCCTCCGAACATGGGTGTGATCAAAGGCAGATCCTGCTGAGGCATAGATTCTGCGAACAGATGAGGGGCAGTGGAGACTGGGAGCTCAGTCACTATTGGGGATGTCACGGTCTGGACAGCAACGGGAGGACTATCAAGATCCAAAGGTGGGTTTTCAACTAGTGCACCGGCTGAGGATAAGGGATTGGGTGGATGCGATGGACCTACGATAGCGGCGCCCGACTGGAGAGAGGTGATAGTTCCAAATACGTTGGGGGCAGAAGCAAATGGGCCAAAGGCTTGCTGGTCGGGACGGGCAGAGGTAGAAGGTTGGGCTTCTTCAAAGACAGGATGGGATACTGCGAGGGGGATGGTGGATGTTGGTTCGTTGCCTAAAGGCAACGCAGTGAGTAGGGGCTCAACAGTGGCAGTGGACGGTGCCGCGGACAACGACTCAGAAGAGTGGAGAGGAAAAAGAGAGTGCGTACCTGCGTGCTCAGTCAGAGCTGACGTGGTGAATAGCTGAGTTATGGGGCTCTGGCCCGCCCACTCTTCCTCTTCGGGGGGAGTGTCTTCTACATTAATAACTTCTTTTAGAGGAATCTTGGGAGCGACCTCCCTCTGCGGTGCAACCTCCTTTTGCGGTACGACCTCCTCCTTCTGTGGCGTGGCCTCCCTTTTTCGGGACAACGAATGGGATAGATGCACTTGGGGTCGAACCGGTAGCCTTTTCCGAGGGAGCCTTGGGCGATTTTATTGTGACCTTTATCTTCTTCTTCTTTGGAGGGGCGTCGCTTGCGTTGCTTCAGCTGGTCGTTTTGATGACCCTCCCTGCTTTTCAACGGCTTGCTGTGCTTTAGGTTCGACCGCCTGACTCTTCTTCGCTCCACTGCTAGATCCCCCACCCTGCTCAAGTGACTGCTTGGGCTGCTTAGGTGGGTCTTGTGCCTTTTCTAGGCCCTGGGCGCCTCGAGGCACGAGGTCTCCAAACATGATTGGCCGCCACGTGGCATGATGCTTATCGTAAAGCGCGGAGAACTGGTTGTCGCCCACAAGGACTTTTTCTGACGTCTCTTTCTTCGTATGGGCCCTCATGACCCACCATTCTGCAATCTTTTCTGGACTCCAACCCATCCCCTTCAATTTGGCCTCCATCTTTTTGAAGACCTTGGATTCAAGATTGTGGGCTGTGTTGTGAGCCGGGTCGTATTCTGCTTCCACGTGATAGTAATCATGCCATGGCGGGAAGGACCGCATTTTCTCTATGTGCCATTCGAGGTCCTACCCAGACGGGTTGTTGCGTTCTTCCATGATTTTCGGGCGAGGGCAGGCGTGGAAGCTCTTCATCTCAACGAAATTTTTCATCACGTCCAGGGGGTCATATCTCCACCGCTGGGGAAGCTCGACTAAGCCGAAGCTCAGGAGCGTGGCCGCGAGGAACTCATTCTGCCCGGTGGCGTTGACCTCAATTTCCCCCCATTTGAATGGGAACTCGAAGATATGTCCCCACTTCCTCCCTTGGCCGTAATTCTGATCTGTGTAGTCGGTTTGCCGCGCTATCTCCAGGGCGAACAGGTATTCTGTGGTGTAGTAGGGCAGAAGGAAGGGTTTACCGGTAAACCCGAAAACTCTGATGACAAAGCCCTGTGTCAACTGGAAAGTGTCACCCATGTTACGCCGCACCACATCATCTCTCATCTTGCGGGGGACGCGCGGGCAGGAGCCATGAATGAGCTCCAAGGCAGGGCCCAGGAACGCCTGATTGAACTTGTAATAGGACTCTCTCTTCAACAGCACCTGAGTCCATTGGTATACTGGCAGTGACACGCCCTTCTCGTCGGTGCGTTGGATGGGGACAGACTTCAATTTGCTATTCATGTGGAAGAGGAAGAGCCAGGCCAGGAATGAGCTCTGTCTGAAGGACTGGGACTTTCCCTGTATCAGGTCCTGCAGCCGCGAGTGCAAACTGCGCGCTATCCAGTCCGCCCAATAAAAGAACACCGACTTTGTATTTGGCCCCATGGCCCCAGGGTCATAGAATTCCCCGTGTAATATACACTCTGCAAGGGCGACCTGGTAGGGAAATACTACAACATCTGTGGCGAGTCCCAATACCCATGCTAGCATTGTGTACATGCCCGTGCTCTTGAAATGCCTTAGGGACATAGGCAGTTTTGGCCATTGGTTGGCCGGTATTGGGTCCCTCAGCTGAGACTCCATGAAGAGCCGCATCCGTGGGTTTTCCTGATATCTATTAGACTGCTCATCAAGGTTGATGGACCTGATGGTATAATCTGTGTTCGACAGCTAACCAGGAGCGAAGGCCATCTGGACAATGTCAGAAAAAAGTGAAAACATGACCTTCCCTTCTCTGTCCCGGACTTGTCTGGTTTTCGGGTTATAGTATTGGGTGACAGCAGCCACCAGCTCTGGACAATTGTGCACGGGCGGGCATAAGAACCAGTACAGGTGGGAATAGTAAGCTGCAGCCTTGGGACTCGCGGAGGAAACTTTCTCCCGCCTCTCGTCGATGGTCTGCCGTAGCTGCTCGATGCTTTGGGAGAAGGTACCATCTCTGTACTTTGCCCAATTATCTACAGGTGGGGAAATGACTACCTTTGCTGGTCTTGATTCTCCCTTTGGGCCGGTTGCTGCCTCAGGCTTCTGTGTTTGCTCTTTCTTCTTATCTTTCCTTTCTTCCGACTCTCGGCCTTCTTCTTTCCGCTCTCTGAAGCTTCCGAAGCCCCTTCCTTGGGCACCTTACCCTTCTCTTCGACACTCTTTTTGCCCATGATGATTTGCAAGGGAATTCAGGTGTGTTGCTGCTTGCTGGTGAATTGCGTTGTATTCGGCTTCTGGTGCGGTGTAGGAGTTCTAAGTTGATTAACAAGGTGAACGGGGCGTCGCGCCTTTTATGGGAGTGGGTGCGGATTTCGCCATTAATGGTGAGTACTTGGGGTAAATGCCAGGAGCACGGAGTTGGTGGACGCAGCCGTTATTCCTTGGTGGTCGTGCGCAAGATCTTCCTTGAAGGCGCAAAACTCCTCGATCGCCGATCCCGAGGCTTCGTCCTTATTCTCTAACGATCCGCTTAGAAATGCGTGCAACCACCTCATTTATAATGTGCATCTTGGGAGTATAACCTGTCGCCGCCCCTTTTTTTGCGTATTTCGAGGTTCGCTGGAGTGGGATTGACGCATGGGCTGAGGTTCGCTTAAAAATTTGGGCGAGTCCCGGCTTTGCTCGAAAATCGAGCGAACTTCGGCGATCGCTTCGTTGGTGGACGAACCCCGGCGCTCGCTCGGGAGGTGAGCGAACAACGTCGGGGGAGGACTTAGAAATTTTTTGAAATACTCTTCCTCATTTCCGCCCTTGGAGTCGCCCGAAACCCCAGGTGATTCTGGTCCTCGCTCGGTCAATGAGCGAACCTTCGCTCTTCAGCGAACTTAAAACATTTTGTTCTCTTTTGCCCGAAACCTGCTCTCGCTCGACAATGATGCGAACCTCGACGTCGCCCAATATTTTTCCCGGTCCCGATCTTACTCGTACTTGGGGCGAACTTCGGTTCTCGCTGCAAATCGAAGCGAAGCTCGTTCTCGCACTGGGACTTGTGCGAACACCGTCCTTTTTTAAACTTTGCCCGAATTTCGATATTTTCTGTAGTTCGCTCGGAATCTGTGCAATTCCTGTCTTCGCCGAAAACTGTGAGCGATTCTCATCCTCGCACGAGGGCGGAGCGAACCTCGGCGGTATTTTTAGACTTAGCAATTTTGTTTTGGCCTTCTAAGTCGGCTAAGTATCGCTCGAGGGTTGAACGACTCCAGGCTTCACTCAAGACCCTGGGCTATTCTCGGACTCGCTCAATATTCGAGCGAACCTTGGCATGAGGGGGAGTTAGACATTTTTCGACCCTAGTTCCTCGCCGTCGCACCTCATCAAAACCTGTTCTCGCTCTAGGACATGTGCGACTCCTGGAATCGCTCGAAATTCGGGCGAATCTTGTCTTGATTTTCAACTTGTGCTTCGGCCCTTGGTGTGCGAATTGTCGTTCGAAACCTTCGGTCGTGTGAACCTTAGCAATATGGGGGTCTCGCCCTTCTGAATCTATCCGCGGTTCGCCCAAAACCTCGACGAAGCCCGTTCTCGCTAGCTAGCTCGGGCGAACTCTGGCATCTTGAAACTCTATTGGAACTCCGTCGTCGCCCTGTTCATGCAACTCGCAGCTCCTTCTTTCGATGCCTTAGTGGGGTTTCTATTTTTCTTTAGTCTTTACTCCCTTACATTTTGCGCAGGTCTGCTTCTCGCCTTTTCTATGAGCGAAACTCGCCCTCGGGTAGGAAACTCTGCGAACCTTGTTCTTCGATCGCTGATTGATGACTTCTCTTTGTTGGGAAACCTGGTTCTGCACTTCTTGGGACAAAAATGCTCAACTAGAGAGCCAAACACTTGCTCTTAAAGCAGGAAAACATATTTACATTCAGAAAAGACAAATTAAAACAACAGAAATAAAACTATGTACATGGGGAAATTTCATGATGCTTCTCAATGGTGATAGGCCTTCAGATGAAGGCCGTTGACTGGTATGGGGAGAGTATGGCCCTCCATGTCTTGCAAGATGAATGAATTCAACTGATTAACCCGGGCAATCTGAAAGGGGCCTTCCCAGAAGGCATCGAATTTGTCATGATTCCCTAGTTTTGCCTTCCATGAATTCCATTTCAGCACCAGATCCCCGACCTGGAAGACACGGGCCGTGGTTCTTTTTTCAAACCAATTTTTAGTGCTCTCTGTGTGCTTCATGAAAGCTTCGTAAGCTTTCTCCCTGTCTTCTTCCAGTTGCAGTAACTGGGCCAGTCGGGCATCCATGGGGTCGAGGTCCTCCCTCTCGTCATCTAGCATCCAAAGTGCTGGCATTTCCACGTGTGTAGGCAAGACTGCCTCTTTCCCATACACCAATGCATACGGAGACGTTTTGATGGACTTCTTTATGGAGGTACGATCTGCCCATAGTGCTTGATCAAGGAGCAGATGCCATGTCCGCTTATTACTCTCTAGGGTCCTCTTCAAAATTTTCAGCAAGTTCTTATTAGTGGACTCTGCCAGACCATTCCCCTACGGGTAGTAGTTGGAAGAGGCTTTCAAATAGATCCCATACTTGCTGGCGAATTCGCTGAGTCTGGCGCCTATGAAGCCTGGGCCATTATCAGTCACTATTGCATCGGGGACCCCAAATCGGGTAATCAATTTTTCCAAGAAGGCGATTACCACCTCCTGATCAACATGCTTTGTTGGGACTGCCTCAACCCATCGGGTGAAGTAATCCGTGGCAGTCAGTATGTACTTGTGCCCCGCTGAGGAATTTGGCGATATGACCCCGATGAAGTCCAAACCCCATTGCTGGAACGGTGCTTCGACTTGGATCGGGTGCAGGGGCATTGGGGCATTCTTGTTCCTGCCAGCATACTTCTGGCACCTGTCACATTTTCGACTAGCTGAGAATGCATCAGCGAAAAGTGTGGGCCAATAATAGCCCGCTCTGATTATTTTTAAGGCCATTGGCCTTCCAACCAAGTGGCCCCCCGATATTCCGGAGTGGAATTCATCGAGGATCTTTTCTTTCTCACTCCCCCTAACACACCTTAGGAGGACTTCGTCTATGTTTCTGAAAAACAGCCCCTCTGGGCGCAACACATACCTGCGGGCCTGGATCCTGAACCTTCTCCTGCGAGGCATTGAGACGGTCTGGGCATCTCCCAGTATTGAAGTACCATATTAAGTCATCCGTCCAATCATTGTCCTCCGCAGACTGATTGGAGAAGTTGCCCTCTAACACTGGGTCATCCCATTGGCAGGCTGTCACTTTTGCAACGACACTCTTAGCGAGTTCCTGGCACAGTGCCCGACCGCGGATCAACTTCGTGGGTCGGATCTCAATGTCAAATTCCTGGATCTTGGTGACCCAGCCAGCCCTCTTGTTGCCCATCTCCCCTTGGATGATGAAATTTCTTACATCTGGATGCACAACAAACACTGTCGTCCTGCTCTGGGAGACAAAGTGTCGAAACTTCTTGAGGGACCTCATTACTGCGTGCACCTGGCGTTCGATGAAGTTGTATCTTTCCTCGTGCGGCTGGATCACCTGGCTCAAGAAAGCTATTGGGCGCTCTTCGCCGTCATCTCCCTTTTGTGTTAGGACTGCTGCATAGCTTTCAGGTTCCCCGACTGCATAAAGGATGAAGTCTTTGGAATAGTCCGGGTTAACCAGCACAGGTGCTTGGGCGATTCGAGCCTTGATCTCTTCGAACGCCTTCTTCCTCTCTTCTGTCCAGACGAACTCGGCGTTTTTCTTCAGGAGTTCGGCCATTGGCTTGATGACTTGGGCGAAATCAGGCACGAACTTCCTCACGAAGTTGATTTGGCCGAAGAAGGACTGCAGGCCTTTCTTGTTCGCTGGGAGCGGGAGTTTGAGGAGGGCCTCTGCTCTGTCGGGATCTACAACGAGCCCCTTTTCTGAGATAACATGGCCTAGCAACTTTCCCTCCTTCACCGCGAAGACAGACTTCTTCGGGTTGATAGATATGCCGAACTCCCGACATCTCTCGAACACTTGCTGCAGGTGAGAGGCATGTTCTTCTCTCCTATGTGAAAACACAGTCATATCATCCAAATAGATGACGATAATTTTGTTCAACAATTCGCCGAATGCCAGATCCATGGCTCTCTGGAAGGTGGCCCCCGCATTTGAGAGGCCAAAGGGCATACGCTGATAGGCGAACGTCCCCCATTTGGTGGTGAACGTCGTCTTATGTTGATCTTCATCCCTTACCCAAATCTGGTTATATCCAGAGAAGCCGTCCAAGAGGGAAAAGCGTTGTGCTCCCGCCACTACATGGAGGATCTGATCGATCTATGGAAGTGGGTAATGATCCTTCAAAGAGGCCTGGTTCAGATTTCGGAAATCAACGCACAGGCGGATGTCTCCGTTCTTCTTTCTAACAGGAACCAAGTTGGCAACCCAGGAAGAGTGCTTTATCGGGTAAATGATCTTCGCTTCAAGCATCTTGAGGAGCTCCGCCCTCATCAGCACTTCGATCTTGGGATTGACCGGCCTCTGCTTCCGTCTACAGGGTCTGACCCCTTCTTGCAATTCAATGGTATGTTGGATGACCTCTCGGTCGTACCCCTTTAGGTCCTGATAGGACCATGCTACAATATCTGGGTATGCTCGGCATAAAGCCCGAATCTGCTCCAGCTCTTCGGGGGTACAGTCTGTCCCTACCTTGATGACCTTCCCTGGCTCCAATTCGAGCTCTTTGTATTGCTTTTGATCCACCTTGATCCTGTGGGCGATCGCTCGGTCATTTTGGTCAAACAGACTCTCCAGAGTGATTAGTCCTTTTGGGACATGGTTGTTTTTCAACTGTATCAACCCCTCATACTCCTCGTCATCAGGGTCTCTACCTTCTATAGTACTTGCTTCATGAACTAGAAAATTGACGATTTGCTCGTCACAGTCGAACACTTGCCATTGGGTGTCCCTATCAAGCACAAAAGGCTTGTAAATGGTTCTTACCGCCTTAGGCTTCTGCATCATGTCATCAGCCGGGGAGTATCTGGCTCCGATAGATGCTAAGACATCTGCGTGCTTGTTCTTTTCTCGGGAGATAGCTTGAACATTAAGGGCCTCGAAAGACTCCAGTAGGTCCCAGACCCTATTGCGGTACGCCTTGAGATAGTGCTTCTTTGAGACGCACTTGTTGGTGATTTGCTTGCAGACCAGCTCCGAATCTCCAAAGATCTGTAGCTGCTTGATCCCCAACTTCTCAGCCTTCTTCAACCCTAAGCATAGGGCCTCATATTCCGCCGCATTGTTGGTGCAACTCCAGGCCAGCCTGTAGCAATAATCCTTTTGTTCTCCAGAGGGCGAAACCAGAAGAACTCCTGCCCCTGCGCCGTTTTTGCATCGGGCACCGTCAAAGAACAACTTCCATAGCTCATTCGGGGCAGGGTCCTTGCTCTCAGGCACTGTCTCCTTTGGCTTCTCGGGCTTGGTGATGGAATAACATCCCATCTCCGACTCGATCATGGCGTTAAAATCAGTCAAGGAGAATTCATCCTCCATTCGAAGCTCTTCCAAGGATTCCTCCACCAGGTCCACCTCCTTCAATTCTTCTGTCATCAGGTGGACTGCATCATCTTGCTGCCCTTCTTCGGCTATCTTCTCGATAAGGAAGGTGGAGGGTTTCTCATTATAGATCTTCACCTTCCTTCCCTTGAATGGGACCTCCATATGCGAGTAGTCCAGAGAAAGATAACCGCCCAACTTGGCAGTGAACTCCCTTGAGAGGCACATGCCAAAGTACGGCTCCAGGTCGACGACTACCACCTCTTGTATCACAACAATCTGAGGCACCTTGTGCAGTTGGATGGGAATATCCTTGATGACGCCCACTGTTTTCACAGGAGTGCCATCCAATTGAAGAACACCTTGGCTGCTTCGCGTGTATTCCATGCCCATCTCCTCGCAAATTGCCCTTGGCATGACGGTGGTCGCTGCACCGGAATCGATCATGCAATTGTGCACGACCCACCCTTCCATCCGAAGAGACAGGTAGAAAGGGGGTGGCCTGTTCTTCCCCGTGACCGAAGTGGTCAGATTCTGTGCTAACACAGGCTGCTCCCTTGGTAGATTTCATTGATTCTTGCAGCAGGTCCACTTGCCCGAGGAGTTGCAGAGCATCGTACAAGCTTATCTTCGCGGGAGTCTTCTTCAACTCCTCAACAATGTTGTAGGTCGCAGCGGTGGATACCTCTGGTTCTTTCGCAGCCTCGTACTTGGTGCGGTACTGCTGCGTGGCTTCAACTCTCTGCCGCTTCGTCAGTGAAGGGTACTTGAGCTTCTCCCTGGCCTGCTCCCTGGTTTCACCTTGAGGTTGCGATACTGGAGCTTTCGTCGGCAAGGGTTTCTCTTTCGCTGGCGGGGGCAAGGGAACTTTGTCAGGAGCTTTTGCCGGAGGCTGCTCCTTCTCACGGTGGGCGTACACCTTCAGAGGCTCCATTTGGGCCGCATCCACCTCGATCGGCTTCTTCCCATCTCTAGTAAGAATTGAAACTTGCTCGTCCTCGGGGATCATGAGGTTACGGTCTGCCTCCCTAATCATGTTGACTTGGTCGCTAGGGGCGCTGCCCGCTAGTGTTTGAGCATAGTGTTGGTGTACCATACAAGTATCCTCCCCATGTGGGTCGTTGCACGTGGAGCACCAGTGCACGTAATCTGAGGTGCTCGGCTCTTCACTAATAGCGACATTCCTCGCGGGAGGTCTACCGGCTTGAGCGGTTTGCGCGGCTTGATCTCTTGTGATCGTCGGAGGAGGATAGGGCCTCCTTGGTAGGAATTCCTGCTGAGCCTGTTTCTTCTTCATCACTGCCATATCATTGGACAACGTCCTCACGGTGGAATTAAGCGACTCCAGCTCCTTCAGAACCTTGATCTGCGGGTCAACAGTCAGAGGAGCTGGCAATGGTAATGGCGCCATAGGCGGAGGTAAAGTCGGATATTGTGGGGGTGGAGGAAGTTGTGGGACTGGAGGAGCGGGAATCTGCGAAAAACTAGGCGCTTGACTCGGATTCCACGAGGGAACCGGATACATGGAAGGTACAGGAGGGAATTGAGTGGATGTGTTGGGGTATTGATACTGAGGCAAATCAGGGTAGATTGGCATTGTCGGCTTCGGCGGGAGTTTGCCAATGGCGATCAAATCAGCCTCGGCCTTCTGGGCCTGCGTATATAAATCTGGGAAAGTGTTGACGCCAGAGTACCGGATATTCATACTGAGGTCTGAGTTGAATGCTCTAAGGAAATAGAATGCAGCTTGATCGGGAGTCGGTCGCAAGCCATCAGGGACTCTCTGCCAGGTCCGAGCAAATCTGACGTTGAAATCAGGGACCTCCTCTTGTGGATGTCTCTGGATGGTCGTGAACTGGTGGAGCAAAGAGTAAGGGTCCGCCGATTCATTGAACCCTTGTATCAACCTTCCCGCCAACTGGTCCCATGTAGCAATAGTGTCGGGCGGCAAGGATCTATACCAATACAGGAGCTTCCCCCTGAGGGACAAGACTAGCAACCTCACCATGATGTTTTCTTCCGTGATACCGTGAATGGTAGCTAGAGCGGCAACGTCTTGGACATGCTCTTGCGCCGTTTTTCCAGTGCCGTCATAGGTAGGAATGGCCTTGAGCGCTGCAGTAGGGATTTGATCTTGTGCTGCCAGGTTCAAAGGCCCCGAGTGGTTCCAGGCTGCAAACAACCTGGGCGGGTTCGGCGGTTGGTTTTGTTGTTGGTTCTATTGCTGATTCTGATTTGGTGGTGGGTTCGCCATATTCGCGTTCGGATTTGATTGATTAGGAGGCGACAATGGCGACAACAACAGTTGGTTCGACTGGGTTGGCTGAACAGGAGCTCCTTGATGGTCTGGAGAGTTCGGAGGATTTGGAGGACAGCTGGTTGCGGTGCTATCTGATGTCGGATCTTGTTCAACAACGACAACTTCTTGCGATGATGCTTCGTCCAGAGAGATATTCGGCCTGACTAGCCTAGGACGCTCTCCGAAGGCGTTGATGTCAAGCTCGTAGTACTCGGTCTCTTCTTCTGCGTTCCTAACTCTCCATCTCGTACGCATGAAGACGGGATTTTCTTAGACTGGTCTTCGAGACTTGGAGGTATCCGAGTTTTAGCAGAGTCGCCAGATGTTCAGGTTTGACAGCACTGAAGCGAACATCACTTCTTCAATACCGCTTATGAGGTGGAACGATTGGGTCCCACCGGGCGTGCCAGAAAACTGTTGGTCACAAATCTGCCCTAGGAAAGGATTTGGTTTACGTATGCGCCCTAGACCCGGACCAACCTTGAAAGGCCGGAAGGAAGAGATGCCTTCCGTGCCAATCTCCGGAGAAGGCCGGCTCCTATTCTATTCTAACTGGGGTTTTTAGATAAGGGAACTGGAAAGAGATGGAAAAATGTTGAAAGGGATAAATAACCAAAAGAAATAGTAAATGCAGGTTTGTTTCAAGGGGAAGAACAAGCAACACGATCGCTATCTCCTACTTGAACAAGCAACTATCAATATCGTAAACATTAGCAGAAACTAAAACTAAACACACTGATACTTATCCTTTAGCAATTCCAGGGTTCGTTCTTAATCTACACACTTAAATCCAGATTTCAGAATTTACTGTATGCAAATGAAGAAACAGAATTAACAGAAATCAGCACAAAGGCATCATACACAGTGAACAAATTTAGATTCAGAACCAGGAGTCTTGTATTGATGCAATAAGTCCAAATTACAACAGCTTTCTAGCAATATGTTCCCCCCTATTACATTGAAATGAACTCCCTTTTATAGCAGAGTTTTCCCCCCATTACATTGATGCTCAGATCCCCAAAACTGCCAAAGCAGTTGAGATTTGACCTCTGTCAGCTGTCAGCGTACCTGAAACAAGGCTCACCCGTGTCTAGAACGGCTCCGGACTGTTCTGGCAGTTGAGATGGCAAGTCTCATCAATGTGGCAGGTGGAATTTACCCCTTGGAGTGCTTAAGGGACCTGACATGGTGTCCTGTCGGAATGGGCAGAAACCTGAATTCATATGCCATCAATGCTTACCTACCCTGCCTCCGGAGGTCTACTTGTAATCTTGCCAAGACTGGACCAAACTCCCAAAATCGCCCGCTTCTAGCTCAAGTCTGGGGTTCGCCACAGGATGAGAGCGATGACGGGAATCGCCCAGGTGGAAGGGCGATCTTGGGAGTCGTTCGGAGGTGGGGCGAATCTGGGAGAGGCTGGACTTAACCCCTTTTTCCTTTTTAGCTACGTCTCGCTTGAGGAAGGAAGCGACGCCGAGAATCGCTTGGCGACTAAGTGAGGTCGGGGATCGTTGGTCAGCTGGAGCGAACTCGGGAGGCGCTCTATGCTGTGGGTCGCTCATAGGCTGGAGCGATTCCGGGGTTCGCTGTGTTGGGGAGCGAGAGCCTAATACCTTAGCCGTTTTAGATATCCCTGAACCTGCTGTCGATCACTAGAGGACGAGGCAAGATCGGTGGTCGCTTGATGATGGGGCGAGGTCGGGAATCGCTAGGAAACAGTCATGAGACCGGGTGTCGCTCCAAAATGGAGTGAACTTGAGCCCTCCCTACCTTAGAATTTGTCAATACTTCTTCCTCGGGATTTGCGTGAGGCTGGGAATCGCCTGGGGGGAGGAGCGATTCTGAGAGTCGCACGGGGAGAGAGCGAACTCGGGAATGCTCTCATGCCTAAGCCAACTTCTGACAATTCCGAAGCCGAGGTTCTCTGGCGGAAGCAGGCGATGTCGGGAATCGCTCGACGAGGGAGCGAACTCGGGAAGAGTCTTTCACTTAGTCGTTTTTTTGCTCATTTGGCGGGGAGGGAGATCGCGCACGAAGAGGGGTGAGTTTGGGAGTCGCTCAGTAGTGGAGCGAACTTGAGACTAACCTTAGAAAGTTTTTGACATTCTTCTACGCCTCGCTGTGTCCCCTGCCTGGATGGTTTGGGCGAACCTGAGATCTGCTGCTCTTGAGATTGTCGAGCGAAAATGGTTGTGGAGGATAGGAGTAAAGGAGAGGGTTAGCACCTAAAAATAAGTGCAACATTTTTTTCAAAATTTTACCCCTTAGCAAATTGTAGCAACAATTACCTTCAAATATTTCTTCAAATGAATAAGCTCATAATATTTGTGTGACTGAGGTTCTTTCATACCAAAATTATGAGGGTACATCAGGTGATGCCAAGGATTCTCGAACTTGGGCTTCCGCCAAAAATTTTGTAGGCCCAACATGAACAACACTACTTGTTCCCTCTATTGGTACTGCCTTAAGAGGCTCTTGGATATCAAAGTCTTCCTCGTGTATCCCCATAACTTCTCACAATGGTATAGTTTTTTCCTACTGCAATGATTTCTCAATGTTACGCACCACCACTTGACTTTTGGTGATTTTCTCCATTGTCATCCTTTGAATGGACTTTGGCAAATGTGATGGCGATGGTACGGGTGGCAAAAACTTCCTCCTCTACCTTGTTGGTGGTGCAACTTCCTTTTTCAATGGTGCCACTTCCTTTTCTCTTGGTGGAGTTTCCTCCCCTTTGGATTCCTTGACAGGTCTTTCAAGTGAAGCTTTCTTAAACTGTTGTTTTACTCCCTACTTTTTACTTGGAGTAGGCTTCTTCTCTTATGGTTTAGCAAAATTTTCCTAGTGGTGTCGGAGTCATTTTCCAAACACTGACTCCAACTTTGCTTTTTATTGTATATTTACATGTGCTCTTTCACCTCTAGAGTGCTCTGAATTAGTCACTCTGATCCGAGTTGATCGACTTCAGCTTATCCTTTCCTGATGACGATAATTCTTCTCCTTGACTTTGTGATGGTAGCATTGGGGGTTCTCCTCATTTGACTACTATGGACCTATGACGACTTCCTTTGTTGTTGTTTTCATTGGATGATGACACTACTTTGACGACAACCTCCTGGTCAACACGTTTTACGACTCCCTCCTTACTGACTTGCTTGATGATAACTTTTGATTCATATGATGACTCCCTCCTTGCCAACTTGTCTGACAATAATTGCTAACTTGTTTGACGACTCCTTATCGACCTGCCTGATGACAACTGTCGATGTATCTAATGACTTCTTCCTTGTTGACCTGCCTAACGATAACTACTAACGTGTTTGATGGCTCCCTCCTTGCCGACCTATTGGACAATAATTGTTGGCACATATGATGGCTAGGTCACTTGTTGGCAGAAGGAAAGTTATGTGACTCCTCGTAATCACAAACAAATCAGATGTTTTTCCATCTCCTTGTGTTTCGACTACAATTCTTTGCTAAGGTTATCCGACTACCAATGTTGTACCAAAAATATCTTGCAAATTTATAGTGAATCTAGAAATCTCCAGGGTGTCCTTCGTTTTGTCTAAAAAAATTTATGCACATATTTTCAGCTAGCGAATCTCCAACTCTAGCTTCACTCATGCGAATGCTTCAATCTACAAACAATGAGCATTCCTTCCCTTGGCTATACTATTTAATACTTGCACCCATTGTCATTGTTGCCCATGCAACTGTTTAGCAATTGTCACTTCTTACTTCAACTATCGCATGTGTGCCACTTTGTCACTTTTGCATGTAATTGTTGTCATTTTCTAATTTTATCTTTTCCTTATTTTGTCTTTTTTTTACTTGCAACTTCTTCCCTTAAGTCACCGATGTTGCGTGAAGCACATGGTAATGCTTATGCGAACTTCTAATGTTTTTGTTGATGCTCCTTCCTGTCGATGATTGCCATTTTCCTCATTGAGTCTTCATTGTCATAAATTGATTTTGTCTACTGCTTAATGGTTCCCTCGACTTTGAGGCAAATTCAACTGTTGATCCTGCCTTTGATCATGTTTAGTCCTCATAATACGCCAATCCATCCTATCCTCCTCTCCTTATCGACATCTTCTATCCATTGATAGACGACGGGAAGATTGAGGATCTGTTCTACTATCATCATCATGACGGATCTCCTATCTACCGTTATCAAGATAGAATATTTGCTTGTTGTCATTGTGATAGATCTGTTGCCTACTATCATCATGATGGATCTGCTACCTGCCTTCATCATAATAATACTATGTCATCGACATAATTTTTTTTGCCTTATTCTATCCTCCTGATGATGGTTGCCCTGTCTACTATCATTTTGATGGATTACTATCGTTCGATTTCCAAGTTGTCTCCTATCTCTAAGTCTGCTTTTTTTTTTTTTTTTTTTTTTTTTTTTTTTTTTTTTTTTTTTTTTTTTTTTTGGGTGGTTTTTTTTTTTTTTTTTTATTTTTTTTTTTTTTTGTTTTTTTTTGGTAACCCTTGTGTTGGGATGCCAAACTCCCAACTATCTAGGATTCATCCAATTCCTCAATCATTCTTAACGACATCTTTGGTTCTCATGGGCTTGATGAGGTAGGCCTAGTAGCCCATCCCTATTTTGTATTGTATTTGTGAATAGTCTTTATGGCCTATTCTACTAACCAGTTGACCTATGGGTAGCAGGAGGGGAATTTCTTCTCCTTGAGCTACCGGAAAGGAGATCAACCGAAATCCCCCCTTGGTTAGGTACAGTTGGGTTACCCAAAAGTCTTGTCGAACTCCTTATATTACTCATGTTACTTTGTTCCTTGCTTGATTAATTGATTCTCTTCTTGTAGGTTGTCCTTCGTGATTTTGGGTTCCAGGTGACATTTGCCTTAGGAGTCTCAACCTCCTATCTACTTGCAACAATATTCTTTGCCACCTTGCCTCTTCAAAGTGTTTTTTTATGGTTCACGTTGTGCTAATGCATCCCTATACTGATATGAGAAGGTAGAGTCAGTGCTTGAATCATTCCCTTTGCCTATTTTGTGCATAGGCCACTTGGACATTTCTTGCACTCTCCTTTGCAATCTCCTAACTTCTCTTCTCTATCTTCTCAATTGTCATGCAACGACTTGATACTCTTGTACCCTTGGTCTCCCTTGTGGTTCTCTTATTGATTCATTATTGCCATTTGAATCATTTTCCATTCTTTCTTCTTCCTCCTGAGGCATTAGAGGTTCATTATTTTCAATCACTTGAACCATTTTGAGAAATCGTACCATGACTTGCTGACTTCAAGCTTCATCTCTTTGTCTTCTCCGCTCAATGTTGGGACTTGGGGTATGGAGTGTTAGGATCCCTAAGAAAGTTTTCATCACTGCTTGAATCTCCTATCCATCCTCCATTCCTAGGTTGTCCACATACTTCTCTAACATCTCTTCATAAAATGGTAATAGTTCTTTGCTCAATTGATGTTCTATACAATCAACAAGACCTTGTTGAGATTTATTCTCGATTCTTCCTTGATGTTCAATTGTCTCCTCTTGCTCTGGTGGCATCATGTTCCTTTATCTCTTAGAACTTCTTGTCAATGGGGAGGTAGTACTAGAATTTTTTGTATTCAATTGAATTCTCAATGTCTCTAAAGAGCAACTACTAGATTCTAAGGAGAATAGGCTACTTTCTGAAGGTGCTTTCTCATTGCTATTTGTACTTCCCCTTAACTCCATCGTTTGTCTTTCCCACTGTTGATTAAATTTGTTCAACTCTACTCTTCGTAATTCTTCTCTTTTGTTCATTCTCTACATTTGTTTCATCTAGCTTGTGAATCACCTATTCTCTCAATCATGCATTATGTATTCTTAGGGTTTCATATTCTTCCTGTAACTAATGCGTCTCCCTAATCATCTGTTATAGAATCCTTGATTCTTCATTTTGAATCTCATCCCCTTCATTCTCAGAGACCAGAGTCTTGTTCCTGTAATGCAACATTTGTGAGGGTTCAAAGTCTTTCTTCTCCTTTACTATTCAAAAACCTTATGTGAACTTGTAATCGTCTATATTCTTTGTATTAAGGTTCCAACTTCTTATGTTTGATTACAAGTTCTCCTTCTCCTTCAAATAGTCATTCTAGGTTCATTTGATCTTCTCTAGCGATTCTACTCGGCTTTCCATCTTTGTAAAATCACATCCCTGGTCGTAGCTCTTTTGTCATTCTTCTAAAAGTTTCTCCTAATGATTCTAAGTTGATTACATTCACTTGTGTCTATGCCTTATACACCTTAACCTTAGAACCATTTACAGTTTGGGGGTAAATTATACCATCCAATTTTCTTAGTCAGACAACCCCATTGTCTAGTACTTCTTCCACTTGGAAGGGTCCAAGTCATAAGGTCTTCAATTTGCCTGGCTTGACTTCTCATTTCCCATTATATTTCCCATTATTCAAAGTGATCCCACAAAATCCAACCCCACCTTTCAAAAAGTTCTTGGGGTTGAGAAGGATGTAATGGCATGAAATCTCTTTCTAAATGGCTTCCCCATTCTCTAGCATGTGCTCTAGCATGTATCACATGCCTTCACATACTCTTTGGCATTGTGATAAAAGGTAGGCCACCACAGTCCTACCAACAACACTTTCCTTGCTATTGCATCTTGCCCCCTATGGCCTCCAACCAATCCCTCGTGTGCCTCCTTTAATAGTTGTTGTACTTCATCCTCCATCACACACCTTATCAAGATATGGTCTTTGCCCATATTATATAACAAGCCTGCAATCAACGTAAATGATGTTGATTTTGCAATGATATTTCTTTGCTCTATTATCATCATCTCCTTTGGTAGCTCTCTTGTTGATAGATATTCCCCAATATCTTTATACCATGTTGGTATCGCACTTATCATAAATAGTTGTGTCAAGGAATTCATCTTGTATTCCTCCTTTTGCAGGTTCTCTTGAGTGAGCCCTCAACATCTGGTCCGCTATTACATGCTTCTTTCCTAGCCTTATTACCACTCAAAATATGAACTCTTGCAGTGTGAGGAGCTACCTGCTTACTCATCCATATATCATTGACTTGTTAATTAAGTATAACAACGCTTGATGGTCTATGTAAAAAGCAAATGGGTTGGCTAGTAGGTAATGCCTAAACTTTTATATTGCATAAACCATCCCGAATGCTTCTTGTTTCATTGTGCTATAATTCGACTCCCATGTTGTTGGCTCAAGTTTCCATCTGGACAACAATTTTGATTTACGCTGGATGAAAATCTCATTCATCTGATGTGTTGTCAAAGTTGAGGAATATGGTGCTTTTTGTGCCAGTTCAGCCTTAAGAGCTTCTTCGCGCTGTTGTGATTGAAGCAACTCATTGTGTAACGCTTCTCGTTCCTGCTACGAAGATTCTGCACTTTGGGCTTTTCTAGGCCACTAACTTTGTGTTCTGCTTGATCAACAATTCCTTAGCCTCCTTATGCACTAAGGTCTATCAATTATTTTTCTCGAATATGCTTCAAAGCATCTTTTAATTGGGTGACTCCTTCTGCTAGGTGCCGCTCTTTCGCTTGCAATTCTGCCTTTGTCAACTGCAAATCGTGATCAAAGTGCTTAATCCCTTCAGAAAGCCAATACAAATAGTGTCCTATGAAGTTAAATTGGCTATACATCGATAACAATTCGGGTACTAACTCCACCTGTGGACTTATTCCCGTGGAATGCTGAAAAGGAGGGTTATTGCCATGATCAAGATCATACACCTGTGTTGGCTCTAGGTAGAGAGTAGGCGTCTTTTTAGATAGTTTCTCAACTCCCTCCATAGTCATCTAATGCTTAGTAGGCAGAGTCCATGACTGGTCTTGATAAATGGTGGAAATTTTTGCTCACCAGGATCCTTGGGTAGCCCATTTCACCAACTTTTCTAGCTCCTCGGCCATCAATTGCCACTTCTTCCACTGGCCAACACAAGTTGCATCAAACTACAGTCGCAAATTATCCATCACATGGGCCAATTTGGAAAAAACAGTCTACCGCTTGCTGATCAACGTGGGCACCCATGTCTGGTGGATTGACAAAATTAGGCAGTTCCAATATGATCTGCTCTGACCATGCATCCTCAGGTTCTACTTCCTCTCGTGCTCGCAAAGGCTCCTCCTTTTTAGAAAGATTGATAGGCTTCGAAGCTGCTTTCCATTTTGTGACCATTGGCTGCTCCTTAGGTACTTGTGCTTGGTTGCTTTCACCATCTGTCCCAACAATCTGCTGAGGTTCTGTGCTCTGCTGGGGATTTTCTCCCTATACTGTTCAGGTCTCATACACTGGAGAGACCTCTTCTACCGAGATCGGTTGCTGTTGTGTCCCTTCCAGTGGATTTCCTATAGTAGGTATGATAGTTGTGTACCTACCCGCTCTTGTGTTGCTTCTATGGGGACACCACTATTTGTTGATATTTTGGTTGCCTTGGTTGTCACTGTTGCGAGCATATCTTCAAAAGAGAAAGCCTGTAGAGTGTTAGTGAGGGAAGTCTGGGCAAGCAGGGATTCTGATTGGTGCTTCATGTGACTCCTCATGATCCCAAAATTGGGCCTCTACCAAATACTTTGTAGGCCCTACATGGATAGCAGTATTGGGTCTTGCTGGCATATCTTAAAATACTGGGGGAATTTGAAAATTGACTTCCGTAGTAATCTGTCTCATCTGTTGCTCAATCGTTCCAGCCACTTTCTAATGCAGGTTATTTTCTTTGTTGAAACCTGCCACTGATTTTGGCGAGGGTGAGGATGATGGTGGGCTATACCTCCACCATTTCCTCGTCGGCTTCGTCACTTCTTGCGGTGGTGCAACAACGGCCTTCGAGGGCACAAGCTCCTTAGGTGCAGTATCCTCCCCTTCTGAATCGTCCGTTGGTCCTTCCTCTAGTGATTTTTTATTGAAGTGTTGCTTCACTCGTTGCTTCTTTACCGGTGTCTGTCATCTCACCTATGGCCTTGCATATTTCCATTGCAAAATTATCGGTGCCAAATCTGATAATTTTTGAGGAGGGTCAAAATCTGGTATCAGTATTCCTGCTTGGAATGCAACATCCAACAATAATCCAATGGCATGAAAGACCATCGAAAAATTCTTGGTGGTTCACATCAGAAAATTCTGAATATGAATAGCCAAGTATGTTGCCCAATCGTAAGCCACTCCCTGTTCGATTCCCTGAAGATATGGAATCAACCAGATTGGAAGATCCGAGCTCCTCTGCTCTCGCAACAGTCTAGCCATTAGTACATTCATGATGCACTATAATTCCGGATTTGACAACTACAGCTGTTTAACTCTACGGTTCCCGTGTGTTGACAACAAGGTATCGATTTTTGCTCGAGTCAAGGAAGTGATAGTCTGGATCAACTATGGAGTCTTTCGAGGGTCGACTCGCTAATTCACTATCGGGTTGCCCTTCTTCGGTAGTCCGAACATGCATCAAAATGCTGCTGCAAAGAAATCAATAATCAAATCCTTATCTGCAATGCGTACTGTACTAACATTGCACTATAGTTCATATGTCCGTAGCATTTGGATCCGGGTACTCCTTGAAGTCCTTATCAAAACTCTGAACCTGCAAAATAAAATGGACTCTAGCTTCCTTGATTTTCTGCTTGATGGGGTCCTTGGATGGCATCTATTCCTACCATTACCAGCAAAAGTCTCCCTTGGCATGACTCCAAGTGATTTCATCAACGGAAACCTGATCTTTCTCGAACTACTGCGTATCCTTGGTCTTTTGCTTCGGTGTTGCTACTTTCCCATGGCCATGTTTACTGTGAGACTTTCCTTGCTCCGGGTTTGGTAGTTGGCCTCGCATCAATCTTTCTTGCTCTTGATGATGATGAAGTCTTTTCGCAACAACTGATTCTAAAAAGTCTTCATATCGTGAGCAGCATTCGACTTCCTCCATAATGCTCAGGCTCGTTAATCCGAAGTTGCCCTGACTTCTAGCGACTCATTCTTCTGCCAAACGTCTCCTTCCCAGAAGACTTATTCTGCCAAACATCTGCACTACCAAACGACTTATACTACCAGACGTCTACGTTTCCAAACGGTTGTAGTCTTTAGACAGGTGTATACCTCAAACGGGTACACGTCCCGGACGAGTGGCAACTTTGGACGGGTGCTTTAGACGTCTTGCAATCTCCGATGGGTTCTTCAGTATCAAACATCTTGCAGTCTTGGATGGGTTCTTCAATCTTAGATGTCTTACAATCTCGGATGTCTTACCTCCTGACGACTTGTCTTCGAACATCTCAGATCTGGACACGTCGCAGCCAAAAGTATGTCGCACAATTTCTCCTTGCGTATGTTGTTTTTTATTGACTGCGAATAGAGAGATAAACTGTCTAGCACTTGCAATACGAATTTTGAGAAACCTCACGAAGCTTCTGATCTGCCAAATGGAATGGTGTCTCACTTTCGTCCTGATTAAAAGCTTGGTGCACCTGGCGATTCTACCTCAGCTCCAAACCCTCTTCACCTCTGCAATTCGTCTCTTGCACTTCGCCTACAAAGAATGAGCAAATCCATCCTTGAGCATCCAATTTACAAACGCACTGCCACCCTTGTAACTGCCCGTTAATTGCCACCTTTCTTCCTGTCTTCCGCATGCACATCACCTCACCACTTTTGCATGCTCATGTCATCTTTCATCTTTTTCCTTATTTTGTCCTTTTTCTTTGTTTTTATCTTTTTCTTATTTCTTTTATTATTATTTTTTTTCACAACTGTGCATTATAATTTATTGTCGTCAGGTGAGGCATTTAGCAATGCAATGCGAACTTCTAGGGTTTTCGACAAGATGGCTACCAGTTCCTTGACTGCTAAAATCATCGCTATCATCCTACGCTTCAGTTTGTTGATGATTCCAACGGGCACCATGGCTTTGGGGGGTTTTCGTCTGTGGTTTTTCATCATGCCTATCATATCCTCTTCAGATGATGCGCCAATCTACCCACTCATCTTCTCGTGGACGACTTCTACCTCCTTTTGGTTGATGATAATTTTCCTGTTCATTAGTCCGGCATTTGCATCCAGACGTCTTCCCCTGCTTACGTCAGCTTGACGTGTTCTGCTGGCCTCCAGACGAGTTATGTCAACTGCGGGACGGGTTGGTTCTGGGCAGACGTCCTCTAGACAAGTTTTGTCGTCTTCCGGGTTAACTCGTCACCTAGACGGGTCCTATCATCGTTTAGACTGTTTCTTTTAATTTTTCCATCTACCTGTCGGATGATCATATTGTTGTCCAGGTAGTGGAACTCCGCCCATTCCTGCTCTTCACGGCTATTCATCCTTCCACCCGGATGATGATTTTCCCTTCGTTCGATATTTCGATAGGCCCTTTTTGTGGCTTATCCTCTGCCTTGGAGTCTATCTATCTGTCTTCGAATTGTTGCCCATCCTTCGTGCATCTGGTTTTGATTTGAATTCCTACCTCTAGATCCATGTCTTCCCTAAGACTGTTCGAATCGTCCTTTTCCCCTTTCCGATCGAATCTCCCTAGTGTTGGGCTACCACTCTCCTAGATGCCCGAGATTCGACTGGTCCCTCGGTCGTTCTTGATGACATCTTCGGTGCGTACAAGTTCGTTGAGGTAGACCAAATGACCTAGTCTCAAGAACACGTAGTGATGGGTTGGTTTGAACTATGTCCATATATGGTCCTTGTGGCCCAGTTTGCAGACTAGTCGACCTATGGGCGGCAGGAGGGGAATTTCTTCCGCTCAAGCTACCGGGATGGTGACCAACCACACTCCTCCCTTGGTTAAGCAGACTTGGGTTACCCAGTAGTCCTGATGAACTACTGGGGTTGCCCAAGTCACCTGTATTTTGGGTCTGATCCACAAGTTTCGCTCACATACTTGGTTCCGCGCGTGCTTGATTGTCGGGTGTCAATTGGCTTAGGATTCTTAACCTTCTATCTACCCTCATCAATATTCGTCTCCACCTCGCTTCTTCAAAGCGTCTCTGTGCTGCACGTTGGACTAAAGCTTCTCTTTGAAGAGTGTTGTCTCTTAATATGGGTAAAGTTTGGATTTCTTTAATGTGTCTTGTATTTTATGTTTTTAACAGGTATTTCTGGATTTCCTTGACTTGTCTTCTATAATAAAGAAGGTGGTACTCATCGATCTTGTCTTTGTTGGACTTTGATTCTACAACCCAAATATATTTGTTCTATCCTATCTGTATAACATTAACGTCTTGCTTATTGATGGTTTTCATTGTACTTTACTGGGTCATTCGAACTCTACGTTCAGAGGAACTTATGGCCTGCTTGCTCGAGTAATTTTCTTCCTTTGACTCACTTTCAAATTCCTTGCAACATCATAAGCCTTTTGATGGCTACAACATAGGCACAGTTTGGTTTACTGTATTTTTCATTTTCACTTAAATATCACCTTTTTGCTTGCAGATGTCCTAGAATAAAATATTATTGCTGATATTTTTCTTTGCATGTGAGAAATTTATTATTTTTATAGGTTAGGCATATTTGTTGGTCTTTAAGTTTCTGGGTGTTCCTTTGTGGCCATTTTTATTTTTTATTTTCCTTTATTCTGTTTTTTCCCTTTCAATTGAACTTGCTATATAAGAATGTTAATGTTAATTGCAAGGCAGAGGTGTTACCATTTTGGATATCAGTTATAAACTGATCTCTTTCTGACAGAGATGTAGTTATCTTTTTGTATTTCATTAGAGCCAACATCATCCTCATTCATCTAAACCTTTCGCTGAGAAATTTATGCTAGACGATAGTAATAGATGCTTCTTTCTCCTTCAAATATGCATTGAAGCTTTCCTGTTGTGTGACCAGATGCTTCAACAACAATGCTTATCAAACAAAGTTTCGTAATTGATTTCCTGGTACAAAATCAAGGGGTTAGTGATCCAAGCTACATTGATTGGTTAAAGGTATATTATTTTGTGCTTTCTCAAGTATTGTGTTTATGTTTGTGTTTATATTGTGACATTTTTTTGGCATGAAGATGTCTTGTTGAAGATAATTATATTTCCTCTAATTTGTTTTTTTACATTTACCATTTTATCTTCACTTTCAGGCAAGGCGCGTGCTGAAAGGTGTAAGATTAAAGGCAATTCATACAGACATGGAGCATAAGATTTTGGGTTTCAGTGAAAAACCCTGCAAATATCAACTGTAAACACAGACTTAAATTTCTAGCTTATATTTTTAGTTTTAGCCGCATAGTAACTATTGGTGTGGGATATTTTTATTAACTTTGAAAACTGTATGTCATGCAAAGCTTCTCTCTAAAAATGAAAAATCAGGGCCACCAAGAAAGTGGATCTCCTCCTCAATCTGTCGAAGTGACAGTGTTGAAATATTTTGCAAATACAAAAAACATTAATTTGAAGTATTCTGCTACTCTGCCATGTGTAGATGTGGGGAGAGCAATACGGCCAAATTATATTCCAGTAGAGGTTTCTAGCGTATTTCAACAATGCATTTGAAATAAATTCTAGTGTATATCTAGACTTATTTATATTCATGTTTCAATGTCCAGCTATGTCAGATTCTTTCGGGACAGAGATATACAAAGGGCCTAAATACTTCCCAACGTACATCCCTTGTTGAACAATCCAGGCAGAAGCCGGAAGAAAGAATGGACGTGCTGCTTAAGGTAATTTAATCGTGATTTTAACTGATGAAATTTCCAAACATTGCAAGCAAATTCTAACATTGAGCGTTGCAGACAATGTCTCACAATGGTTACAATTCAGACCCACTTTTGAGAGCTTGCAATATCAATGTAGACAGGCAATTGATGCAAATAGAAGGACGAATTCTTGAACCACCGAAGGTAAAGCAGTTTGTTGTCTTTTAATGTCTTGTTATAGAACATATGTTTTCCATGGGATGGGAAGAAATGCTTATGAGAGAATATGGATTTGTTGTGCAATGCCTATCGGACCAATTTGTTTGTGGTTTTTGGTACAGCTGAAATTTGGGACACTTGAAGAGGCTCCTCAACAAGGTCGTTGGAATTTTAACAAGGTATTTCTTACCCCCTTCCCCTCTTCCACCTGATGAAATGATTTTTTAATTGATTCAGTCTAATTGGTGTCAAAAATCTGTTTTCAGACCATGCATCGCGCAGGAAGAGTTCAAAATTGTGCAGTTGTAAATTTCACTAGAAGCAATGAGGGTGAAGTTCATCGTATTGCAAATGATCTTGCTCAATGCTGTAGGAGAAAAGGACTGGTATGTGGTCTGACAGGTGTAGAATTCTACTTTTTGCTACATGTAAATACCACGTAATTGATGTGTTTTTAATCCCATCTTAGGAATTACCTCAACCGAGTCAATTAATTTGTGAGAATCCACGGAATACAAATGCAAATCCTGTGGATGGGGTGGACAGGGTACTGAGTCAGATGAAAGCAAGAATCAGTAGGCCTCCGGATTTTCTTCAATTTCTCTTACCGGAGAGGAAGACAAGTGATCTCTATGGTGATTCAAACATTTCATGCGGAAGCTAATGATTTAAGTTATGTATTTTCATACATTTTTTTTGACTGAATTTTCTGACATTTGTTTTTTTAATGGAAAGGTCCTTGGAAGAAAAAGTTCCTTTTTGAGATGGGTATTATTACTCAGTGCATTGTGCCTACAAGGAGGATGAACGATCAGTACTATACAAATGTTTCACTTAAAATAAATGCAAATGCAGGTCCTCTTGTCACAAAGTTCAATAGATGTTCCCTTGTTTCTTAAATAGAATAATTCTCCTCCTTTGTACATGTTCTTTTCTAACCAATTATTCCTTTCTTTTAGATTGTCGGGCTCAACTCTGTCTTGGCTGTAGAAATGGGTCGAAGGGTACCCAAAATTTCTGAGGAGCCAACAATCATCATCGGAATGGATGTTTCGCATGGTTCTCTGGGACATGCTGATTCTCCTTCAATTGCAGCTGTAAGTAACTGAAAAAAGTTATGAAGATTGCTTTCTCATTGTTTGGTATGAGTCGTGTGATTTCAGCCAATGATATTACACAATATGCACAGTGTGATTTTCCAATGTGCCCTCAAGGTGGCAAGTATATTAAGTATACTATTCACAATTTTAATTGAGTTTAGTATATGGTTGATGGTTTGTTTGTTTTAATCATTTTAGGGGGTGTGTTTAATATTTTTTTCTCTTTCTGCAACTGCCTCTTGAATGTGGATTTGTGATAATCTCTTTGCAATTTCTGATTGAGGCTATTTATAGCAACATATACACCGTGGTATGCTATAATTTTAGACAATATCTTACTATTTATTGTAGATGCAAAATTGATTTTGGACATAATGTAGACAGGTGGTTTCTTCTAGGGAATGGCCTTTGATATCTAGGTATAAAGCCTTGGTGAGGACTCAATCATGGAAGGTTGAGATGATTGAGGGTCTCTACAAACCCTTACCTGATGGCAAGCGGAATGCGGGCATGATTGTATAGTCAATTTCATCCTTTTTTATTCGCCAGAGTTTATAATTCTGTATTGAAATTACAAAAGTCATTCTCCAAAGGTTTCACTTGGTCATTTCCCCTCATTTGTCTTGTTTGAACAGTGAGTTATTGATAGATTTTTATAAGACCTGCTCGCCTCCACCTGGGATGCAAGGAAAGCCAAGACGGATGATAATATTCAGGTATGCAGCTATATATATAAGGACATTCGGTTGGGTGTTGGAAATTTCCCTTTATAACTAGTTATATGGAGATATCAGATTATTTGGTAGCAGTATTTGGGGTTTGTTGCCTCTTTTAATTGTGAAATATAGTGAAAACAATATTGAAACATGTATGCTTGTTTTTATTATGTAGTTGTTTTCTAGTAATGATCTAGACTATTAATGCATCTTTTTAGTCGTGAAGCATTTTTTTTTACATGTTTGCTTGTAGAACCTGTATTTTGTCGATATTTCAACATTCAGTTGTATGTGATCTTTAAATATTTAGGAAGTGTCTTGTGTGCCCTTCTTTATATGTGTACTTCAAGAGGTCGCCTTTATTTAAGAATTCATACACAGCCTAATATTATTCTTTTAGTTGGAAATGAAATGCATTGCATGTTTTTGTAGTTTTGCTTTCTAGTAAATAAAAGTAAAATGAAGTTCATCATACCTTCTCACAAGCAGAAGATACTAATGGAAGGTTATGACAAATTATACAATCAAATTCATGGTGAAAGAATTTATTGTTTATTGGTGATACATGTCTTTATGCGATCCATTGTGATATAACTTTTTGTTGTGATGTTCTGAATATTAACAGAGATGCTGTCAGCGAATCTCAGTTTGACCAGGTCCTGAATGTTGAGATTCAGGCTTATAATAAAGGTGGTTCTAGTCTTTTTGAGTTAAATTATTATCCTTATCCATTACTTCTTATGCAATACATTCATTATCATTTTGGTGACGTGGCAGGCATGCAATTATATTGAGGCTGGTTATAAGCCTAAAATTACATTGATCATTGCTCAGAAGAATCATCATACCAAGCTCTTCCAGACAGATCAACCTGGCAATGTGCAGCCAGGTTAATGTTTGTTTTTAAACTGTTTTTGTAGGGTAGAACAAATATCCTTATTTGTAAGGTGGAACAAATATCGCTATTTCTATGTGAATTTTGTGCAAATTACATGAAGGAAAATCTCCCGTTATATTGGTTTTCAGAAATACCTTGTGATCAAGAGAAAAATAAATTTAGATAAATGAGTAAGTCCATTTTCTGCAGGAACAATTGTGGATACACAAATATGTCATCCAAGAAATTACGACTTCTTATTGTGTCCTCGGAATGGGCCAATTGTAAGTATTAGCTGTAATTCATCTAAGGTAATTTTAATTTCAATCTCCCTGTGCCGTTAGGTTGATTGCTCTATATATTTGTTTTCTAGGGTACATCAAGGCCCACCCATTATCATGTCTTACTGGATGAAAACAACTTCACTGTGGATGATCATCAGATTCTTGTCCATGCTGTATCTTATGTGTAAGTTGCAATGCCTTTCTTTTCCTTGCTAGAAAATAGTGCAATGCCAGTCTGGATGTATGTTTGCTACATGGGTTTTAATCTGCAGTTATTTTCTTGCAGATATCAAAGAAGTACAACGGCAATATTTTTTGGTAAGGATGTTAATAGAATACCCAAAATATTTAGACTGAAATGTTATTTCGGAATATGTGTCTGATGTAGTTTATGGTGGGAACTGTGCTGCAGTTACTCCTATAAACTACGCTCATCTGGCTGCTACCCAGATGCAACAATTCTTGAAAGCAGAGGAGCTCTCTGAGTCTGCTTCTCGGTCTGGAAGAGGTGAAGGATCAGTTGCATCAAGAGGAGGAAATGTTCCAGTGCTTCCAAAGCTGCATGCAACTGTAAGGAACTCAATGTTCTTCTGCTAGGTGCTGAACCGCTGGCCATGTTTCTTTGATCGGCGTAAACATTTTTTTTGTTTTTGGGTTTATGTGGTATCTACAGTTCAGCGATGGATCAGGCTGATTCATTTTTACATGATGCACTCTAAAATGATTTCTTGTCTAAAGGAAACTCAACAGATGTGTCTCTTCCTAAGAGATTTTTTTTGTAAAACTTGTGATATTCCGTATGGAATGAAATTAGCATTACGGTTTCGCTGTTCAGGCACTATTGTGACATACTTGGAATTAGTGTGTTCTGCTAATTTGATGATGATGAGAATGCTTTTTAATCTTCCCAAAGCTCAAATTGGGCTTAGAAGATTTGTTTAGATGAAATTTGTTTGTTTGAACTTAAGAGAGTTGAATTCTTTTTGTTTCTAACATAGGACAAATGAGTTTGACAATTTCTTTTATTTATTTATTGATGTTTAAGTAGTACGACTTTGTTATGCAGGTTATAATGTGATTTGAAATGGATGATGATGAGAATAACTATTTCTTCAGGCCAAATATGTAATACGATGATTTGAAATGGATGATGAGAATAACTTTAAGGCCAAATTGCCCTTAGAAAAATTAATATATATATATTTATTTTGTTTAAAGTTTTTCTTTATTTTTTTAATTTAAATTATGTCTTATATAAAAATTTTGGTGGATGATGATGAAAATAACTATCTTCTTTAAGCTTAAAGATATATATTTTGTTTAATTTAAATTGTCTTATATAAAAATTTCGGTGGATGATGATGAGAATAACTATCTTCTTTAGGCCAAATATGTAATACGATGATTTGAAATGGATAATGAGAATAACTTTATCTTGTTTAGAGTTTTTTTTGTTGTTTAATTTAAATTATGTCTTATATAAAAATTTCGAATTTGAAATGGATAATGAGAATAACTTTATCTTGGAGTTGTTGTTAATTTATTGTCTTTTAAATTTGAAGTTTTATTTGACGTGTTTATTTTTTGTATGACTAACTTTTTAATTATGTTATAATTTTTGTTTAATTATTTGGTCATTTTTGTTGTTTTTTGACTGATGATTTTGGTTTTGATTTTTTCCAATATTCCTATTGTAAGCAAAGGGGTCATTTGTTTGAGATTTCTTGTCACTTCTTGCTTATTGTAAGAAATTATAATGATTTTTCTTTAGATGTTCCAAATTGTTTTCTATATATCTGGAAGTATGTGTGTCTCTGGTTGTGCAAATTGTTGTCGGTTATATTCAACTGTTTTGGTAAAGGTAGTAGTCTGACTTGAGTTCGCTGAGTGTGCGCCAGCTTGACGATGGCGGTACCAACCCTGAGCCACCGGGAGTCTCCCTCACTCCGGGTCATGTTTAATGAGGAGAGGCAGGGGTTATAGAATCAACTTCAATGATTCGACTTGTGTTCGGAGGCAGAAACCTCGGGGAGAATGTCTGACCTGTGTTTAGTTGTTAAAGATGAAAGGATGTTATCAATTCCCATATAAAAAAAATATATTCAACTGTTATGGTTGTAACAAATGTGGCTATCTAAATTTGTCATTTAAACTATTTGCAAAATACTTTGCTGGTAGTGCAAATTGTGCTCGTTATATCTGACTATGTTCATTGTTGCAAGAATTGTGGCCATCTACATTCGGGGTTGCGACAATTGTAGCTATCTACATTTGGCATCAACTCACTCTTGTTAACATCTTAATTAATGCTTTATATCAGCCAATTGTTTAAGTTACCAGTATTTGATTGTTATGATTTTACATGCTGATAAGATGGAAATATTTAACATGGCAAATACTTAAGTAGGACAATAATGTGGAGCAAAGTGAGTTGCATTTGATCATAATGAGAGACCTTTTTGGGTTTTTGTTTTGTTATTTGGATTTGGAGCGAAGCATATTCGTCATGAGTTGAGATTTTTTTGGTGTTTGGGTAGGAAGATGAAGTTGAATTGTGGTTTTCAAATTTTTGTATTTTTTTTAAATGAATATTTTTGGGGGATTTTTACAAGGTATGAAGTTGTTTGTGAGTGCATGAAGCTACTCAATTATTTCTAATTCGACCCCTATTAAAATCTTTAGATGATTCTTTACAAACATTTGGGGCATGATATGGAGAAAAATTCTTTTGAATTATGAATGAACGAATGGGGAAGATGCAGTTTGGGTTTTGTCTACCAAGGTTTAGTGTATCTAAATCGATTTGAAGAAATAGGTAATATAGTGTAATCTGTATTAATATAACAAGTTTGAAGAGAGCCAATGCATTTGTAGGAGCATGTAAACTAGTGTGCCACAAGAAATCACTGAATTTTCACTTTGTTGAATTTGTCTGTCTTATTCCATGGTTGCTTCAAGAGATAGTTGTGAATCTTTATTTTTTTGATGATTGGATGTTATTTCAATAGAATAAGATAGGTAGAGGAGAATCTTTACTTTTCTGATGATTGAACGTTATTTCAACAGAATAAGATAGAGGAGATTGAGAATGCATTTAACTATTCTAGATGCATTTTCCTATTTGTCACAGAACTTCCAACTTCCTGTGCTGAATCGATGTTGGTCAACAGTTTTCAATAGTTCAACTTGCTCAAAGCATAAGTTTACAACAATATATTCGATTTAGTCCATTGCTCAAAGCATAAGTTTGCAACAATATATTCGATTTAGTCCATTGCTCAAAGCATAAGTTTGCAACAATATATTTGATTTGGTCCATTGCTCAAAGCATAAGTTTGCAATAGTATCTTCGATTCGGTCCATTGCTCAAGCATAAGTTTGCAACGATATCTTAAGCATTGATAAGCATTGAGATCAAGCATAAGTTTGCAACGGTATCTTAAGCATTGATAAGCATTGAGATCAACCATAACACAAGATTTCTTTGTATTTTTTCGGTTTGCAACTCAATGGAAACACATGCTTGGTCTGTTTATGGTCATTGTGTTTATTGTAGTCTTATTTTATAATATTTTTGTTGGAATATTTTCAACATTGCCTCCTTAGTCCTAGTATTTAGTTTTAGTTTAATGTTTTTATTTACATATTTCTAGTTAATTTGATTAGCATACATTGAGGTTTTGGCTTGGTTGGTCAATGTTTGACCATAGTCCAAGATTAGAATGTTGTTAGGATAAGAGCTATCTTTAAGTTAGTTTGTTTTAATAAGTTTGAGAGGATTTCTCTCAACCACTGTGTCTATTTTTAGTTCTTTCAAGAACTATAAAACTATGTAATGCATTGTTGATCAATAGAACAATTTCACCATTGTTTCTCATTTGGTATCAGAGTAGGTTTGTTCAAATGGATCAAAACTTGTGGAGAGTGGTGTGAAGAGATCTTAAGCACGCACTTTGTCAGAGAAACTCAAGTGGCCAGCACTCAACAGATTTGCAAGGAAGAGCTCGAGTAAATCATTAATATCTCATGCATCCTGAGGTATTTGATTATGAAATTTTGAGGGTTGTTAGATAATTGTATCAAGAGGATTTCAAAATTTTAGGTGATTTGGAGCTAATTTACTGATTTTATTAGCATTTTGAGTTTTTCAATAAAATGGTTGTATAAGGTGGAATACAGGGTATTTGCTTTTCAAATTTTGGGAGCAATATTATTTAGATAAAATCATAATTTAGACAAAATTTTAGGTCATTTGGATCTGTATTGATTAATGTATGTGAATATTTATTTTTCCTTCAACAATCTTAAATCGAAATTGTGATAGAAAGGGCAAAAGAAAATTGATCACATATTTCTCATTTGTGGAATTTGGATCTGAAATTTAGTGGATTTTCAGATAAGTATATCATAAGTCTAAGAAAAATGAGTGTTAAGTAGGTGGCAGATTGATGAATGGTGGATGTGGATGGCCACCATGTATAAAGAATTGGAGTGCCCAAATTCAATGGAGATAATTATGCTATTTGGAGCATAATGATGAAGACCTTCTTGAAGGCTCAAGACTTATGGGATATAGTTCAAGAAGGCTATGAGGAACCCTCTTGGAGCAAGCTACAAGGTGTGGAGAGAAAAGAGAAGAAGGAGCAGCAATATGCAAATTGCTTAGCTCTTATGGATTTGAGGAGAGGAATGGAAAAGAATATTTTTCCTCTCATAGCCAATTGTAGATCAGCTACAAATGCATGGCAAGTGTTGAAGGATGCTTATGGGTTTGATGAGGATACCCATAAAGCCATGTGTGACAATCATGAAGATTGTTTAAGCAAGGAGGAGCCTTGCTTCCTTGAAGAATTTTCTGAATTAGATCCTTTTGAAGGAGTTTTTGAAGAGTCTTTTCAAGACTCATATGAAGACATACATTCTTATGATGGTGAATTCTTCCTTGAAGAGGAAGACATGTTTGAAGAAAAGAGTGATGATGAACTTCTTGAAGAGAAGAGAGAGAAGATGAGGAATCCCTTCATGGAGAAGAGGATGAGAAGGCAAAGGAGCCTTGTATAGCTCTCATTGGAGAGAGTTATTGTGAGACACCCATAGTTGTAGACATGTCTTGTAATGGCATGGAAAATTGTAATAGTCAATTATTTCTTTTAGGAGGAGAAAATATGAAAAGAAAAATTGTACTAATATTTTTTTTGCAGGAATGGCATGCTTGGAAAGCATTCACTTTGATAGCAAAGAAGATGGATGTCTTAATGGAGATACAATTTCTCAAGGACCTTGTAGTGAAGACCACTCAAAAGTGGAAGAAGACTTTGAAGATGAAGGAAGAGAAACACTCACATTGGAGTGTTCCTTGGTTGAAGACCATCAAAGTGAAATGTATGATGAAGAATGTCTCATGGAGGAGATAAATGAAGAGTGTATTATGGAGAATGCATCTACAATTCTCATGAAGGAGAATAAAGAAGATGATGATGGAGAAGCAATGTTCATGGATGATCATTGGCTTGAAGACCATTCAATTGGAATGGATGTGTGCTCTCTTGAAAGAACAAATAAAGTAATGTGGGATGATGATCCACAAGAAAAGTTTGATGAGGAGGAGATGGAAGTGATAGGCTTCTTGTTTGAAGATCACTCATCAAGGGTGAAGGATGTGTTGTGTGAAGAAAAGAACACACAAGACTCTCTCATTTGGGATATGGAAAGTGAGAGGGCAAATGGGATAGAAACAGAAAATGGAAATGAGATTGTTGATTTTCTTGTCATAATGGCAAAGAAAACATCACTCATGGATGATGATCACTCACTTGGAGTGACTACATTGCAGAAAGAGAGTTGTCTTGAAAAGGCAACTATGTATGATTGCTTGAATGAATGGTGTTTCAACACACCAACATGGATTGAACAAAGGAGGAGAACTCTTAGTGAAGAGTTGATGGTTGATCTTGAAGCACCATACAATGAAGGAGAACTGCTACAAAATAGCTTTATGGGAAGCACCAAATCTACTCATACTAAAGGTAATGTTTTTATGATTAATGATTTGTTTTTTGTGAGTAGGAATGAAAAGAAAGGCGATTGTCTCATTGAGACAACTTTGATGAAGAGTCTTCTTGGAGAGAATACAGTGATGGAGAACTTGGGTCACATGGATCAAATGATGTGTTCAAAATTCCTTGGGAGAAGGATTCTTGTAAAGTCATTGTTTTGAGAGAATATTTGTGTGAGGAGCAACTTTATGTTGCATATGTAGTTGGTCATTAATGGCCATATTTGTGGTGATTTTTTGTGTGAAAATATGTGAAAGAGTTTATGGTATAATCATCTATGTGAGATGATTAATTGTAAATACTCATGTGGAGTATTGTTTAGTGTTGAAGATGTAAAAGAAGATCAAAATGTGAGCGCATGGTTTAAAGACCATAATGATAAAGATGTAAGAGAGTGGTTGCTGAAAACCACAAGAGGAGATACTTTTGTTGAAGGGGGAGCTAATCAACAAAAGAAGGCACTCAAGCATTTGCAAGAAATTCCACATAAAAAGTGGAAGGAGTGCCACCACAAGTATTTTGCAAATTCTGATTTCTTGATTCAAGATTGGAGGAAACGTAAGAGAAATATTTTCTTCCAACTCTGTGATGCTTAAAGAACTCTTGCATGAGTGTCTTTAGCATCAAGGGGGAGAATGTTGGAATATTTTCAACATTGCCTCCTTAGTCCTAGTATTTAGTTTTAGTTTAATGTTTTTATTTACATATTTCTAGTTAATTTGATTAGCATACATTGAGGTTTTGGCTTGGTTGGTCAATGTTTGACCATAGTCCAAGATTAGCATGTTGTTAGGATAAGAGCTATCTTTAAGTTAGTTTGTTGTAATAAGTTTGAGAGGATTTCTCTCAACCACCGTGTCTATTTTTAGTTCTTTCAAGAACTATAAAACTATGTAATGCATTGTTGATCAATAGAACAATTTCACCATTGTTTCTCAAATTTTTCCTTATGATTTGTGTTAACATTTTTTATAATACATTAATTTAAGGCTTGTTTCCTTGACGCAACAATTTTTTCTTTGATTATCAATAGTTCCATTCTGTTCATAATATTCCAATATAAGACCCCGATTCATGTAGATGTTATTTTTCTTTCTGAACCAAGATTTTTGTAAGAAGTGCCTAGTTTGTTGAACTTTAATAAAAACTAATTTTTCTAAGGTCTCTTTTGAATGCACCATCAAAATTAAGTTTGTTTATCCCAGGCAATGTTTATCTTTTGTATCCTTCACACTTGTAGTTCATCCTTAGCTTTAACTCTGTTTTTTGTATTTTACTAAATTTACCAGGGTCTCATTTGAATGCACCATCAAAATTAAGTTTGTTTATCTCTAATTTTGGAGGCAGTGTTTATCCTTTTAAGTTTGTTTATCTCAAATTTTGGAGGCAGTGTTTATCCTTTTAAGTTTGTTTATCTCAAATTTTGGAGGCAATGTTTATCCTTTGTATCCTTTACATTTGTAGTTCATCCTTAGCTTTAACTTTATTTTTTGTAGTTCATCATCATGAGTATATTTGGATCCTATAACCCAGATGAAACACATTTTCACAAATATCAACATACAATGAGGGTGGATGAATCTTCCATAGGATGCTTAAACCTTTAGCTTTGAAATAAACTCTTTTAATGTTAATGAAACAACCCATTAGTATCTCCACAAGGTGGAAGGAAGCAAAGGTATAATTTCACAAATATCAACATACAATGAGGGTGGATGAATCTCCCATAGGATGCTTAAACCTTTAGCTTTGAAATAAACTCTTTTAATGTTGATGAAGCAACCCATTAGTATCTCCACAAGGTGGAAGGAAGCAAAGGTATAATTAAGGTAACAATATCTCCGTAAGGTGGAAGCAAAGGTATAATAAAGGTGATATCCTCTTTGCAAGGATTTTATGTTGGATTCTTTGAGCTTTAGAGTGGGTTTGAGTCGTCATACACTTTTGGAATTTTGATTGCTATTAAGCATTATACCTTGAGTATCCCAACTGAAGGAAATACTTGTGAGTAGGGGATTTTGATTGCTATAAGGCATTATATCTCAACTTGCTAGAGCATTCATCATTTTTTGATAGATCCCAAATCAACTCATCCTTTTCATGGAAAAATGTGTAAATTGAATTTTTTTGGCGTCACTACTTGTTTTAGGCCTCCTTCCTCAACCAAATTATTAATAGAAAAATCCAAGATTTGGAATCATTACTCACATCAATAAACCTCTTCACTTTTTAAAGATTCAATTAGGCATTGGATCAAAAAAATTTAGAATTACTCTTGTTGATTGACCATCTAATATGTTTTTCTGTTTAACTACAAACCTTTTTATTATACTAGAGGAATTGGAAACTCGTTACAATTTTCTACATATTTTCGTGGGTTTGTTCCTTTTCGCCACTATAACCTCCAGTTGCATTGGGTAAACCTTTTATGTAGCCGGCTACGCTGATGCGACACACCCATTGGTACTATGGGGCTCGAGGGATTGGAACCCTGGTCTCCGCGCTCCTATAAAAGTGTTTTGACCATTGAACCAAGCCCTCAAACCTAATTGCAAACCCTTTAATGTTATCTTTCTAAACAATTTCATTACATCTATAAAACCTATTTATTTTTAAGCAATATTTTTACCCAATTCTTTATTTGATCTTTGGATAATCTCCATCTAAATTTTGCCTCTAATGCCAAACTTATAACTATGAAATTTTGTAAGGTTGCCCCTCTAATATTCTTTCCTTTGCAAATCTTATTAAATAGGAAACCTAAATTCTTTTCCACAACCTTTTCAAATTCATTTGAATTTTATTAAATTCAAACCTTATGCTTGTTGGTAATCTTGAAAGTGACACCATATATGTAGGTATAGATTGCAATGCAGCCTTTTAAGAGTTGAAATTTTCTAGGTATGGTTAAGAACTTGTATTTTCAACTTGTCAGACAAGATTCCTTTCCTATTCAAAAGTGGATCCCAAAGCTTGTTTATTTTTTTATACAAGGGAATTCCCCCAAATATGTTGATGTTATAGTTTTATTAAATTCAATTATTATGCTTGTTGGTAATATTTAAAAGTGAAACCAAATATGTAGACATAGGTTACAATATAGCCTTTAAGAGTTGAAGTTTTCTAGGCATGGTTAAGAACTTGTATTTTCACTTGTCAAACAAGATTAATTTCCTATTCAAAATTGGATTCTAAAGCTAGTTTGTTTTATTATACAAGGGAATCCCCTAACATATGTTGATGGCATAATTTTCAACTTTAAACCTTAAAATATTTATTATAATCCATTGTAAATTAAGGGCAATGTTGATAAAAGAAAAGATCCCAAGATATTTTTATTTGTGTAGAAACTTCTCATAATATTAGTTTAAATTCCATGACCTTACTAATTGAAGGATAACCTAAAGGAAAGTGTCATTAACAAATTGGAGATGAGATGTGAAGGTACCCTTTAGATTTACCTTTGTGGAAGCTCTTTTTAAAATCTTTGATTTTGTCTTTAATTTTACCTTTGTGGAAGCTCTTGCCAAAGCCTTAATAAGAATAATGAAGAGATAAGGATTTGATATTAGAAATCTTAATTTGTCTCTTTAGATATTTCATCTTTTGAAACAAATTGGGTATACATGATCCCCTCAAACTTTGCTTCGTCCCACCATAACATAACAATTTAAAAGAAATAAGGGCCTTGGATCCACATAGCCAAAAAAGGAAATGGCTTTGGAGGACTATTATTAAGTAGATCATATCTCAAATGTATTGGTTTGTGATTTGATCTATTTCACAACAAAATATTTGAAGAGATTGTATACTTTGTTTGTAGCCAACTAGTGGATATAAAAAACTTGTCCAACCTATATATTCTAAAGAATTTCATTACATCTATAAAACCTATATATTTTTGATGTAATATTTTTGCTCAACACTTTTTATCTTTGGATAATCTCCATCTACATTTTGCCTCTAATTCCAAACTTATAACTATGTAATTTTCCAAGGTTGTCCCTCTAATATTCTTTCCTTTACAAATCTTATCAAACAGGAAACCTAAATTCCTCTTCACAACCTTTTCAAATCCTTTTGAATTTTATAAAATTCAAATGTTATGCTTGTTGGTAATCTTGAATGTGACATCATATATGTAGGCATAGATTTCAATGTAGCCTTTAAGAGTTGAAGTTTTCTAGGCATGGTTAAGAACTTGTATTTCCAACTAGTCAAACAAGATTTATTTTCTATTCAAAATTGGATCCCAAAGCTAGTTTGTTTTATTATACAAGGGAATCCCCCTAGATATGTTGATGGAATAATTTACTAAATTCAAATGTTATGCTTGTTGGTAATCTTGAAAGTGACATCGTATATGTAGGCATATATTGTAATGTAGCCTTTAAGAGTTGAAGTTTTCTAGGCATGGTTAAGAACTTGTATTTCTAACTAGTCAGACAATTCCTTTTCTACTCAAACTGGATTCCAAAGCTTGCTTATTTTATAATACAATGGAATCTCCCTAGATATGTTGATGGCATAATTTTATTATATTCAAATGTTATGCTCATTGGTAATCTTGAAAGTGACATCATATATGTAGGCACATATTGCAATGTAGCTTTTAAGAGTTGAAGTTTTCTAGGTATGGTTAAGAACTTGTATTTCCAACTAGTCAAACAAGATTCCTTTCCTATGCAAAATTGCATCCCAAAGCTTGTTTATTTTATCATACAAGGGAATTTTCTTGGATATGTAGATGGCATACCTTTTGAATTTAAACCTAAAAATGTTTATAATAATCCATTGTAAATCAAGGGCAATGTTGATAAAAAAGATTGTAGATTTTTTTTCATACTATATGTGTAGAAATATCTCATAACATGATGATATTAGTTTAAATTCCATGACCTTAATAATTTAAGGATTACCTAAAGGAAAGTGTCATCAATAAATTGTAAATGAGATGCAAAGGGGCCCTTTAGATTTACCTTTGTGGAAGATCTTTTTAAAATATTTTATTTTACTTTTAGTTTTACTTTTGTGGAAGTTCTTGCCAAAGCCTTAGTGAGATTAATGAAAAGATAAGGATTTGATAATCAAAATATTTATTTGCCTCTTTAGATATTTCATCTTTTGAAAAAATGGATATAAATAATGTTAGGCTATAGTTTCATAATAAACACTTCATCCATATTATGTTACATCAAAATTTAGGAAGTTCCATGTTAGGAGGTTTCTAGTTTCTAGTTAGTTTTTTAAGTTATCCCATTGCTTTCACGATGTGTACGAGATTCTTTTGATATGAGATTCACATGTAAAGATTATTATATTTACCTGCATATGCATGTTGAAAGTAATATGGGAACGATTAATAAAGCATTCAAAGTTTTTTTACTCTATATCCAACATGTGGTATCAGAGCAAAAGTTCTTGAGCTATGAGTGGAGAGGATTTTTCTGAAGAAAGTTGTTTTAACTTATGTGATGAATTTTGTTGAAACGTCTCACGAGGTGCAAAGACTCAGAAGCAACAAAGGTGTGTCATCCCAAAGAGGTAATTTAACATTATTTAAAGGTATTTTAATGCTTGGAGATGAGACAAATCCAATGTGGGACGTTTGATTGAAGGAATCTTATAATATGGTTGTATTTGAAAGTTTTTTAATGCTTGGATATGAGATGAACCTAATGCAGGACGTTTGATTGAAGGAATTTTAAATATAGTTTGAAGAGAGACAAATCCAAATTGTCTGTTTTTTAAAAGAAGGAAAGAAAGTAAGTCATTAGGATGTTAATATAAGTGAAAAGCAATTTTAGTCCACCTTCTAAAGATTGAAGAACCATCCTAGACATCACATGTGCAAAGGAAAAGATCGAGGAACCATATTGGACGTCATCTGTGCAAGGGAAAGACACTCAAACATGTAATCTAGTGCATTAGGGAGCAATATGAAGGAATAAAATGTGAGACTCATAACTAAGGCATTGAAGAGCATAGTCTTGTGTACTTAGAACGAATTAGAACATTTGTAGTAGCAAAACGTGAGAACTAGTATTTACACTTGAGAGTGAAACCAATATTCACATGAATTGGTATTCATACCTAAGACAAGTTTTTTAAATATTGTTGTTCAAGAGTGTTGTGAGCAATTTTTTGAAGCACAATCAAATAAAGAGCATTGCAAGAAATCAAAATATTATTGTTCAAAAATTCAAAGAGCATTTTATGGGATTCTAGTTAGATTTTCTCATTATCCCATTACTTTAATGGTGTTTACGAGATTCTTTCCCTATGGGACTCACATGTAAAAAATGTTATATATACCTGCATATGCATGTTGAAAGTAATATAAAAAAGATTAATAAAGCATTCAAATTTGTTTTACTCTGTATCCATCAAATGATCCCCTCAAACTTTGCTTCATCCCACCATAACATAATGATTTGAAAGAAATCAAGGTCTTAGACCCACATAGCTAGAAAATGAAATGACTTTAGAGTACTATTATTGAGTAGATCATATCTCAAAAGTATTGGTTTGTGATCTCACAACAAAATATCTAAAGAGATTGTATACTTTTTTTATAGCCAACTAGTGGATATAAAAGCTTGTCCAACCTTTTTGTAACATGATATTGTCTAATCAAGTTATTGTCCCACATATCTTAAAATTTTTAGGGAACATGTTGAAGGACATATAAATTGACAAAGAAACAAAATATTCCATAAATCTAGACCAACTAGGAGTAACACCCTCATTTTCCAAAGGGGAGAGAACTATGTTGTAGTTCCTTCAAAGAATCTAAAGATTACAACTCATAATTTACTTCAACATGAATCAAATGAGGTCCTTCTAACATACATATAATAGAGTGACTATAATTATATGTTTATGACTTCGATTTTCATATATTACTTTCTTATATAAAAATTATTAGCAACCCAATTATTTCTTGTTTCTATCAATTGTCCATCCCATGTGAAATTGTCCTATATAATTACCTTACTTTATGAAGATCCCATAACATGCTTCTTTACATTTCTCTCTATCTATTTTTGTTTTTGTGAGAAGGGGATAGGTATCATGAAGAACCACTTTGTGATGCTCTTTTATGCTCCCCTCATTTTGAGACTAGGGGTACTTTATGTTCACTTTGTGTTTAATTGGATTAGTTAAAGAACACCTACATTTTTTGTAAGATACTTTTCTATCTAAGCTTAACTTTAATCTAGCCTAAGTTTTAAAAAGGGTAAAGGACCCAACTCCGTCTCGGATCTAGGCCCTTTAAGCTGGTTGCTAGCTTGATGATTTTTGAAATCATTTATGTCTAGCCCTTATTCTTTGGATATCTGAAAAAGCACCTTTGTTTTCTTGATCTACCCCATCGATCAAGGAAGCTTCTCTAACGGTATACCCCTAGGAATCTCGGGTACTTTCAATTTCATGATTGTATTCCAGGCTGAGCACAATATTCTTATGCATCCATTTCACATGTTAGGTGTAGCTGGCGTATTCGGCGGCTCTCTATTTAGTGCTATGCATGGTTCCTTGGTAACTTCGAGTTTGATCAGGGAAAGACACATGCAAATGCAACAATCAAGACCTACAACTAAAATGACTTATGCTTTCAATGAGGAAGGAAATAATGATTTCTTTTTTAGAGGTAAGGGTACAAGAAGATGCAACAAACAAAGCCTAAGATGTAATATGCAATTTTGATTAAATGCTAAAGGTTAAATATTAAATTGATCCCTTATATGATTAAGATTAACTAGCTCTTTCTTTCTTTTTTGTCTATTTGACCAATAAACAAAAAATAGAACCCAATTTTACACAAACAACAAACATAATTTTACTCTTAAATGCTCGAATGATAAATATTGAGGATAAAAGAACTTGCATTTTCCATTGTAGCAAAAGCATTGCTAGTCTGTAGAAGCTTCACCGAAGCTATTTCTACCAATGGTGCTATTGCTTAAACTACAAAAAAGACAAAATCAAAGTTAATTGATAGAGGGATATGTTTGAGCTAGCAAAGGATAGTGGAATTCCTTGGACAACAATCAAACCCCTATTTAGATAGATTTAAATTATAGAATGCAAGAAATAAATATTGAGTGGTGAAAGTTCCATTGGGTCATGATAGCACCACTGATGCTTTCATTGAAATCTAGTGCTTTCACTCTATGTAAACTATAGAATGATATTGCCATCGACCTGTAGTCTAGTAGTGCTTTTGCTTTTAAGATAAAAACAACAAGATTAAATAAAAATGAGCTAAGATTATGATGACTATGATGAAAATCCCTAGCCTAGGAGTATAGAGGCCTTGTTAAAAAACATAAAAACAAATATTTGGCTGCTTAATATGAATATTGAATAACAAAATATGAAAGAAAAACCATATATAAAGGCACATGCAAGTTTAGTTCTCAGTGCAATAAAATTAAGCCTAAAACTACAAGCATAAGGAAGATTCAAAATCAAATAAGGGGAAAGAGCACAACCTGAGACATAAGGTTGTTTTCCCCTTGTTGAAAGATTGTTTGCTTGCTTGTTGATGACACTTGAATGCTTGATATTATTGGCTTGAATGCTTGATGATTGCTTGAGAGCTTGTAGACTTGATTGCATGCTTGAATGCTTGAATGATTGCAAGAACAAGAGATTAAGTGCTTGCAAGGATGACCTTCACAAGATTGTGGTAATATTTTAGCATAATATTTCAATACACAATGTTTGCTTCTTATGATTACAAAGGGATTTTGGTAGAATTTTGTTGTTTTCAAAATATTATGGATGAAATTTTGGCAAAACTTTGTTACCTAAAATTTTTAATGTATTGGGATCTCCAAAGTGTTGGCTTTATAGGAAGCCATGGATCCTTGGGGGAAGAAATACATTGAAAATGACAAGATTGAAGAAGATAACAATTTAAAAAGAGATCAAGAAGCCATTAATGGAAGAATATGATAATGAAATTTCTAGGATTTGGGATTTCTATAGGATTCATAGATCAACATTTTGAGGATCTGGTTCAAGAATGGTGGGTAGCTCAAAAAGTTAAATTTCTTGATTTTGGTGCATGATAGTCAAAAGTGTTAGCAAGCTAAAGCGATGTCAACACTTTCATGAGCACACCTTTTACACCATGGAGGTCAAATTTGGATGGGAAAAGATTAAACTTGGTGAAAGCACTGGAGGAGTCACAAAAGTACCATCAACACTATCACTCATGCCTTGATGCTTTCACTTTTGGAGCAATAAATGCTCCAAATTTAGGCAAAAGGAAGGTTGATTCAATTTGGATGATTGAAAGGCTAATTAATGAAGGGATTGATAGGCCTTATGTTTAGCTTTGTATGTCAAATTGGGTGTCTATATTTTATCCTTTTTGATGTATTTATTGCATTAAAAATGTGTCAAAAACCAACATAGATACCCTAATTTTGAGGCAGAAATATTTGTTATTTCTTATGGTCAATGATGCTATGTGAATGATTCTATGATTACTTAGAAGTGATATTAAAATTATGTTTTGGACAAGCATTAAATGTTGTCATGCCCTAGTGCACCCCCTCAAGTTTTGGAGAGAAAATCAAGCTAGATCGAGGAAACTTGACTTGATTATGATCCACACTAGTACAATGATGAAATATTGGGGTAGATGTTTGATTTGGATGGATGATGTTAAGTAATGATTAATATTACATGATTAGATTGATTATTAGACAATCAGAGGATTACATGTGTCCATGTATTAATTTGTGATAAGATGTGTTGTTAAGATGTTTTTAATATATGAAAGATTAAATTATTAAGTGATGAGAGATGCATGATTCATAATGCAAGGATATCCCCAAGTAGGCATTACTATAGTACAACTATATACACTATATACATAGAGATTTTCCAAGGGGACTTCTGTTAGATTTAGACTTATCCAAGGAGATTTTAGTTAGCTTTTAAATTTACCTAGGAGAACTATTGTTAGCTTTGAGATTTGCATAGGGGGACTTTAGTTAGATTTGCTCAGAGGACTTGGTTAGCTTACTATGATACAAAGATATGTACAAACATAAAAACATTTTTTTAAAACAAACGTCTAAAGGAATTTTTCCTTGTCTATAGGACTTTTGATTTGCCTTTCCTATGGGACTTTTGATTTAGCCTTGTCCATAGGACTTTTAATTTAGCCTTGTCTATAAGAATTGTATATGCATAAAGGACTTCTACTTTGCCTCTAAAAAAATGTCTATTCTTCTTGATCTCCCGCAATATATTTACTCTAATGTGTTTTCATAGCCTATGCCATCAATGTATCTAGTCCCTTCATGGAATTCAAACCCCCCACAAGTGGTCCCTATCCATATCCCGCAGTCATCCGCTATGAGCTTTCCATGGTTTCCTACTCACAAAACACATCTTGATTGCCACACATCCCTTCTTTTGTTGCTTTGCACTTCCACCACTTCTAGCATGCAAATTCCTTTTCATGCCATTGGATTACTATTGGATGCAACCTACATTGCAGGAGTGCATATTCTAGATTTTGATCCACCTTGGTAGTTATCGGACTTGGTATCGATAATATTGTGGTGGAAGGATGCCAAGCCACAAGTGAGGAGACAGACACTAGTAAAGAAGCCACTGGTGAAGCGGATCTCCCATAAGTTGTCACTTAAGGAGGGGCTAGTGATTGATTTAGAAGGGGATAATACGACACCACCATTGTCTAAGGAGAAAGGGCCAACAAAACAAGTTGTTTAACCCCCACCAAAAGTGCCTAAGCGAGCCAGGAAGAGACGATGATTTGAGTCACCACCTCCATCATTATCCCCAGATTCAGTGCATGGTATTGCAATGGAGAAGATTGCTCACAATCAAGAGATAGCTGAAAACCTTGAGCGACAACTGAGCTTGCACACGATGGAAGTCGATTTTGAAATCTCCTCAGTTCTGTAGCATGTCCCAAATGGAACTAATACTACTACATGAATTGGGCCTACAAATTATTTGGCAGAAGCCTAATTCTAAGCTCTTGCGACTTCACTAGAAGCAGTCCCCGAATCCTTGTTTGCAACAACTTCCTTCACTGCCTCCCTACGGGATTTTTCCTTTGAGAATATCCTCGCAACAGATGCAGCTAAAGCAACAGCAAAATCGATAAATATGGACACCCCAACAAAATTTGCAACAATAATGGTAGAGGAGGGCCTACCACCCTCTAGTGTTGGAAATCCAACACCTAGGACAAAACAACATCCCCTTACAGTAGATGAAGAGGTCTCTTTGGGATAGGAGATCGAAATAGAGAAGGGAATGAAGCTCCCACAAACGAACATATCTTAGCAATTTGTTGGAACATAAGTATGTAGCAACCAAGCGCACCCACTTGAGGAGCAGCCAGGGCTTAAAGAGGACAAAGCAACTAAAAAGCCCATAGATATTTCAAGAAATGGAAAGCATTTGTTGTATGAGTCAGAGGAAGAACAAGCCAAATATTTTTGGGCATAACTCTTCATATTGGAAACGTCGAATTTTGTAGACCCACCAAAACTGGGAGCCCGTGTGGATCAACATGCAGTCGACTATTTTTCTAAGTTGACCCGGGCAATGGACAATCTACGATTACAGTCTGATGCAACTTGTGTTGGTCGATGGAAGAAATGGCAGTTGATGGCCGAGGAGAATTTGGACAAATTGGTGAAATGGGCCATAGAGGGATCTTGGCGTGCCGACATTTCCACCATTTATCAAGAATAATCTTGGTCTCTACCTACAACACACCTAACGACTATGGAGGGAGTAGAGAAACTACCTGATAAGACTCCTACTCTCTATCTTGAACTATCGAGTCCTACGTTCTGAGCCATGGCAACACTTCCCCACATCCCACAAAAATAGGCTTATAGGTGGAACTAGAACCTAAATTGCAACCAATATTCAGTTAGCTTAACTTCATAACCCACTTGTTGTGTTGGCTAGCAATGGGACTTAAGAAATTAAACCAGGCTATGTAGCAATTGGATAAGGATTTGTAGGTAACCAAGGAAGAATTACATGAGAAGGCATAATTACATGAGAAAGAGCAGCAATTGGTGGAAGGAGTTGCTCGATTAGATGAATCCTTGTTACATATCCACGAAAAATAACAAGAATTGCAAGACCTTGGTGCTCAGCTCACTGCTAGGGAGTAGGTGATTATTAAACTAGAAGCTAAAGTATTGCAACAAAAGTAGGCTAAGGAGTTGTTGGTTAAGCAGGTTTTAGACCTCGCAGTCCAAAAAAGTCAACAAGAAGTAGCTTGGCAGAAGGGGATGAAACAACACGAAGAGACTTGGCAGAAGGAGCGGAAAGCATTGAGGAAGAAGTTGCTCCAAGCACAACAGCGCGAGGCTGCTCTTAAAACTAAATTGGCGTAAAAGGCTTCATCTTCCTACACAATGCCCGAATAGCGGATGAAGGAGCTTTTTCTATAGCGAGAAGCTAAACTGTTGCCTAGGCTCTAGGAGACGAAAGACAATGCCAATACTTTGGGAGTAGAATGGGCCAAGTATTTCAATTATGCCAAGCAGGTTCAGGATGAACGCAAAGCTCTTTAGCTATGAGTATAGGAATTGAAGGATGCACTACAGGTTGCAGAACCCAAGGATGATGAGACTCCCCAAAGCCAACGAAGAAAGTCATTGAGAACATCGAATTCTTCTAAGGGGAGGATAGATGTAGACAACAATTCAAAGAAGAAATAATATACCGAACTGTCTGATGGAATGTCTACTAAAGAACTACAATCTTGACTATGTACAACAATTTTGATAATGTATTTTGATAAATGTAAGGATTTGCAATGTAAAATCAATCGTCATAATTTTTTTACAGACTGATTAATAGAAATGCACAAAATGACAAAACTAGTTGTCAATTGTTAAGACGTTTGGATTAGTTAAGACATCTAAGATTAGTTAGACGTCTAGAATAGTTGAGTTAGATGTTTAAGACTTGTTGTTACGCTTTAAACAACAATTGGTAAGTGTTAACATAGGGAAGTTGGGACGATTGAGCTAGGTTGGTTGTAGTAATCGCTTGGACTTACCTATAAGTACCCTCCCTATTCATTTTTGTAAGAAATCCATACTTGTTCATAAATGCAGATCTATTGTGCAGCAAGAGTTATTTTGGAATGTATGTGTCATGTGTGATTGCATCATGAGCATATTATTGTGTTGCAGGTATTGATCAATGCTTGGTATGAGATAGAGTATTGCAAGTTGTGTTGTACTTGTGTTGTGCAATTGCAAGGAACAACGAGGAGTTAGTTGCAGGTTGAAGAATGAACGTGCAAACATTTGATGTCTAGGCCTACCTGTCTAAGCTTGATTGTTAAACGTCTAGGTCTATCCGTATAGACTTGTTGATGAACACGTCCTAGACATCTACTATTTGTGATGTCTACACGTCTGCACTATCTACCCTAGACGTTACCGCTTAAGACGTTTACACGTCTACACTGCCTAGATGTCTACACGCATGTGATGTCTGTACTAACCGACTACATGTCTAGTCGACTATCCATCTAAACTGTATCATCTAGACATATAAAGTCTTACATGTTTGAAGTTGTTACACATTTAGACTATTACCCGTCTAGCCTAGATGTCTACTGAAACTCACCCGTCTAAGGCTGAGCAACATGCCAGGTTTTATAGCAAAGATAATCAATCCTTCCTAAATTCTTATCATTCCCTCATCCTGGGAAAGTACTCACCCCTGTCTACACGACACACTTTGTCTTGTCCTCAAACAATTTTTTCTACCCAATTGTTCCTCTTCATGACTCCAACAACCTCCTTCAAATGGTGGACAACTTGTTGCGACTTGTTATCCTTTTTTGCATAGATGACCACTTCCCTTCTTGAACAGTCAAACACAGGCTCCAAATGACCTTTCCTTCTTGATCCATACACATGTTCTAAAATGGACAAAATACCCTTCTTTCTACTGAAAACAACATGTTGCAACTCAATCTTATTCTCCACAACCTCAATGACCACCACTTCCTTTGGTACTTCCACAAACAAGCCCTAAACAAATTGCCTTAGGTCTTTTACAACATTTTCTCTTGCTAAACCCATCAAGACAATTTTGAAACCCATCAATATGCATATTCAAACCATAGTCCATTCTCAAACAAGCCTCCCTTGGTCTTCCACATTGATTTCTTCCATTCACCTATAATTTTCTCCATTTGAATGGTGAAAAATCTGATTTTCTTAATCCTAGCTAAATCCTTTGATTGGAATGACTAGGGATAAGGTTTTGTTTTTTTACGCTTCATCCCAAGCCACAAAATCTTCAAATTCTTTGGTTTAATCTCCTATTTGTCATTGTTGGACCATTTGGAGTCAAAGGTAGGTTGTTTGGAGCATAGAACAGGTCATTTGGATGTGGAATGAGACAAGGAACAATTAGGGCACATAAATTGAGAGTGACACAAAAATCAAGGTGTGTGTCAAATGGAGTTGTGTGAGGAAGCCACACCAAAAAAAAAATGTTTGGGGCAGTTGGACGTAATTACTACCAAAGGAGTTCAAATTCAAACACTTGCAAAGCTAAGTGCAAATGGAATGGAATGGAGGTTGAGAATTGTGGTTCCGAAAGAGCCAAGGAGAAATGCTTTGAGTTTTGTGCTATGGCTAGGACCCTAAATGAACAAAAATGCAAGCTTCTTGAGGAGTCATGTGGAGCATGTACTCCACCGAGAGCAAGAGGAGCGCAAGATGGAAATAGAACAGGTAAGGACACAACACCACAAAGAGGGTAGAGGAGGAGGTGGATCTAGGTCACATTAGCATATAGGGACTCCTAATGATGACCGAAAAGGTAAAGGGAAGGAGGTGGTAGCTTTACCTCAACAACAAAAAGCAAAGAGGAAGGAGATAATGCATAATCCCCTTGATGAGATAACCTGGAAAACACATGCACAAGAGTTTTGCAGGACTTGGGGAAACAATGCTCCTACAAACCACCCACTAAAGGTAGCTTTTTGAAATGCTGGTGTCCACCACATTATGCAAGTAGCCAATTTTGATAACTTCTTCAAGCCATATATGTTGTAGATGTTGTAGAAGTATGATTTGGAGAAGAAGAGTAAAATATTGTTTGGCAACAAGGAGGTTTGGCTGTCTTTTTCCCCAATAATTTCATAAAAGTGTCTAGGCTACCTATCATGAACAACAATAGACTAATGGAGGGAATAGAGCCCTATACATCGTAAGTGTTTGTGGACATGTTTCTCAACCTGAGTCTAGGAGATGTTGGGAAATTGATGAAGCATGGTATTCATCGATTGTAGATGCATCACTTGAAGTTGGAAGAGCTAGGTTGTGCCATGAACATGGTAATGTCCAAATTGTCCAAAGAAAAGTGAACCTCGGATATGTCCACATGGCTTGTACATGCATGAAAAGAATATGTGCAATGTCAAATTTGACTAGGTAACATTCTTGTCTAACCACATACAAAATTTTCTATTGTAGCTTAAGAAAAAAATTTCAATGGCTTTCCATGTCATTAGTCTACTTTTGGATGCAATAGTGTATGAGAAGGTACATCTTCTTCTTATATCCTTGTGATGCCCTTATTGCTTTTCTTGTTGGTCATGTTCTTGTTGTTAGAGCCACATTAGATACAATAGAAAATAGTGGGTGCTCCTTTTGGAACTTGTTGAGGTGGGTCCAACAACGATGAAGAAAAGCAAGGCACCAAGGGTGCAATCAATTGAATCATAAGATGGAGGCATTGGCCGAAGAAGAGGAGTTTGCTACTAAAGGGAGCAAGGAGCAGCTACCCATTGCAAAGGAGTTAGAGAGAGGAAAAGAGGTAGAAGTAGTTGGGTCAACAATAACAACAAATGAAGCAATAGTTGCAACCCCAACCTCAACTCTACCTGCATCAATCTCAATCCCAACTATTGAGATAGGTGGTGAAGAGTATCCCCCAAAGGACCGCCTCAAACTATGGTAGTTGGTATAGTTGGTGGAAGTGTTGCATAACTTGTACTAGGCTAGTGCTATCAACTTGAGGGTTAAGCATACATTATAGTGCAACAAGGTACTCTTCTACATTCGAGGATACAAATTGCGCAAGGAAGCACTGTAGGTACCATTCCTGATAACAACATTGTGGCTTTAAGGGAGGCTACATGGGGAGAAAGGAAGCCAAAGAAACCAGTAGTTATGTAAGAAGCAATTACAATGGAGGAGACGACACAACAAGATAGAGTTGTCCAAGTGGTGCAACAACATCAATAGAGGTAGATGATAAAGATATCAATAATGTATTGGAGGTGATGAATACCTCACCTCCAATGAATTTCGACAGGTTGCAAGGATTCGATCTAGGGAGATCAAGATTGCATATAGTAAGAGTTATGATGGATACATCGACTTTCTAGCAAGAAAGTTTTCCCACCACTCCATTGCGACAGTTTGCAAATGGAGTAGAAATGAAATGAAATATTATTAATGTCCATAGTGGGTCAAAAAATATCCAAGGGACAATAAAAAGAACAATAATAACTACCAACGAGCAAGCCAAAATGATCAACAAATAAATAAACTAAGATAAATACAAAGACATGACCCGAGAAGCGGGCCAAAAGGAATGGGAATAGAGAAGAGGAGAAAGGGGTGGGTTGCAGTTCAAAAGAGTGGAGTGCATGCCAAGAAGAACAGAGAGAGAGGGGGGGAAGCAACCCTAAGGGGATAACTCCAACACCCCCAGAAACTAGTCTCTCCTAACAATCGAGGTTGAAGAATCTATGCTGAAGAAATCCATGATCTGTCTCTATCCATCACTAATTTGAGGCCCCAACAAACTATGGGTGCGTTGTCTAGTGACCCTACCTCTATTCAAACGGGCTAAAATGGGACATTTCCATCCGGTGTCACTCGATCCATCAAAGTTTGTGAAGTAGGTTGTGATGGGTCGATGGTGAGGGCATCGAGATCCATCAAGAGGAGAGCTTCTCTATTGACAAAACTAAGTTGTCTCCCTATAAAAAAAATGTGAGACATCACTAGTCCAGGTATCTGAAAAAGGTGGATAGAGATTAAGAGTTATCCCGAAAAAGGTAATGAAATCTGCCTCAAATATCATAGTAGATGAGACATCAAAAAATAAAGTGATGCAGGGTTTCAACTTCTCCCAAGGAAGAAAAAAGGTAAACTTGCTCCTCCATCGAATATGGTGATCTAACTCAACTCGGAGTTGGTGGGAGCACACCCTGAGTTGTCCAATAAGGATCTGAATGTTATGCATTGTGTGTTGTTGAAGGTACTGTATAACGGTAGAACATTTGGGGGAAAGAGGTGTAGTGAGAGAGATCCATGTGCAGCTGATATACTAAAGACTAACATCCTTTCAGATCTCGTGAAGCACCTTATCCTTATTATTATGAGGGGGGAAGAGCACCCAAGGAATAAGGGGTAAGCCTATAAATCTGTATCTGAATGTTGGCTAGAAGTGTAGAGGCCTAAAAATACCAATTCCCCTTACCACCTCAAGAACTCGAAGAGAGGTCCATTGAGGAGCGAAGGACGAGGTGAAGGTACCAGCTACAACACGAGGGGGTATCTCCCAAAGTATGAACCCTATGAAGATAGGCGATAATAAAAATATGATCTCAAGCCAAAGAGGAGGGACCCCAAACTCTTCCATAATAATAGAACGATGGATCATGACCTTGCAACAAATAAATCTTCGAAGAAACATTGTTTGTACTCATTCAACACTAGGCACACAAGGTGCAACGTACACCAACACTATTAATTCCTACTTATAATAAAAGTAATGGTTACATCATAGTGGGCCATATGCACTAGGCACACAAGGTGCAACGTACACCAACACTAGACAATTATATAATGATGATTGTGTTAAGATAGGGTCCTAACATCTTGATTTGTCTTCCTCAACTCATGGTTGTTGCACTCAATTGCTGAAATATTCCCTTGGGCTTCAACCAACTAAGCTTACAATGCAACAATTCGTTGATACTTTACCACTCTTTACTATTTCAATCGTTGTATATGCCCATGATGCTCTGTTTACAATGTTTTCATCTCCTTTTTACACAATTCCATCTCCACTTTGGCCTATTCCTTCAATTATCATTCTTTTATCTCCCTCATGTAGGCTACCTATTGCTCAACCATCATGCTTAAACTCTTTACCATGTCATGAAAGTTTGCAGTCCCATGGTCAACCATTGAATCAAGCCAAATAGTACAAATTGTTGTGTTTTCCATTTTTTGTGTTAATTTGGACTTGACCATTGAAGTAGGACATGTGTTGAACCTATCCTTTAAGAAATAAATTCAAGGATGTCGATACAACACTTGCGTACCCTTGTGGAGATCCTTTACTCCAACCATGGTTTAGATACTTCTTTCTCCTATCTCCCATGGTTGGCTCTCTACAAACTAGGCTAGTTGTGTCACCCTTGTCTCATCTCAAGTCACCATCTCCACATCAACTCTTGTACTGGACATAGTAGCTTACTCCATCTCCATCTAAACCAAAAGCTTAGATACTTCTCCTAAGCATGGTGTTTCCAAGTTGAATCTTAATCCAAGCAATCATGTCTCATGCATATTAATCTTAGGAGTTGTGTTCATGGCCTCCAAGGCAGCATCAACTTCCACTATCTCATGTGCCACGTCATCAATTGTTTCTTCGCATATTGATTATGTTGTCCTCCTTGTTATACTATGGTTGATTCTGCTTGTGGTTGCACATTCCCACTCTCTTGTGCAACTCGTTTACCAACTTCTCTATCAATTGATTGTACCTCCCTTATAGTCCCTTCCTTTTGTTGCTTCACCTACTTTTCCTTCTCAGAAACCACTTTGACTTGCACAATTCTACCATCTTGCATAACTCTCCACATAACTTCCTGTGCAATCACTTATGTTGTTATAAAAATTTGTTTCTTCAGTGTCTGTGGAGTTACTTGCAATTGTGGATTTTGCTTCTAGAACTGTAAAGATCACCCTTTTTGTTGTGCATTGCCTCCTTGCACAAACTGCTATGGTGCATGTCACTTTCCATCACTATTACCACTTCTTGAATGACTCTCATGTTGGGTGGACAAATCTCACAAATTATTTTTACTAGTTGCTTTAGCAATTGTGCCTTGGGGTGTTCCTCTACAACCTCACCATTACTCTTTGCACTATCTGACTCATCTGCTAAAGCATCTGTATCATGTGTGTCCTCCACCTCCTTTGAAGAGCCCATAGTCTCACCACTAGTGCCACAATTGCCATCTTCCTCTCATTTTCCATAGTTCCAAGAGTACACACCTTCTACAATAGTGCAATAGTGGTCCACTAGAAAATGGATGGTTTCCCCTTCGAAATCATAATTGGTGCTTCCATCCTAGGCATGCAAACTCTTTCCATCGATGTAGCATCCGAAAATGATCCAATGGCATTGAAAAGTTTTTGGTCACCTTGAATTTTATGAATTTGCTCCACTAGGTATGATACCCAGTCATACATGGTACATTCCATGATTTCTTGCATGTATGGAACAAGCCACATGGGCATGTCCAAGAATCATTGTTCACTAGATAGTTCATTGCTCATCAGCATGCCCTAGCCGATGAATCTACACAAACAACTTAAATCTCTTCTAGCCATGTTGAATCTTCTTTAAAATTTCTAGTTTCTTCTTCAAGATGACTAGGGTTTCCCCTTAGATGATTTAGTCTTCCACATATTTCTTGCAAACAATCACTCCTTGCCCCAAGATGACTCACTCCCTCCTCCAATGACTAATTTTCTTAGTGGGTAATTGATTTCGTGATCTAAAGGTGTTTTCCAACCAAACAACCCTCCCCTCCCACTAGAAAACCTTTCTTTCTAGCTGGACATCCTTCATCTTCACTATGACGATCAATGCTTCCTTGACAGCCCAAAACTCGTTCCAGATGGCCTAATTGATCCTTCATAAAATTGTTTGCTTCCTCCTAACAACCCGACACACTTTATCTTATCCTCAAACAATTTTTTCTACCCAATTGTTCCTCTTCATGACTCCAACAACCTTCTTCAAATGGTGGACATCTTGTTGCAGCTTGTTATCCTTTTTTTGCATAGATGACCACTTCCCTTCTTGAACGATCAAACACAGGCTCCAAATGACCTTCCCTTCTTGATCCATACAAACGTGTTCTAAAATGGATAAAATGCCCCTCTTTCTACTGAAAACAACCTGTTGCAACTCATCCTTATTCTCCACAACCTCAATGACCACCACTTCCTTTAGCACTTCCACCAACAAGCCATAAACGAATTGCCTTAGGTCTTTTACGACACTTTCTCTTGCTAAACCCATCAAGACAATTTTGCAACCCATCAATATGCATATTCAAACCATGGTCCATTCTCAAACAAGCCTCCCTCGGTCTTACACATTGATTTATTTCATTCACCTACAATTTTCTCCATTTGAATGGTGAAAAATCTGATTTTCTTAACCCTAGCTAAATCCTTTGATTGGAATGACTAGGGATAAGGTTTGGTTTTTCTACGCTTCAGCCTAAGCCACAAAGTCTTCAACTTCCCTAGCTTAATATTCCATTTGTCGTTGTCGGGCCATTTGGAGTCGAAGGTAGGTTGTTTGGAGCAGAGAACAAGTCATTTGGATGTGGAATGAGACAAGGAAAATTTAGGGCACATAAATTGAGAGCGACTCAAAAAGCAAGACGTGGGTCAAGTGGAGTTGTGTGAGGAAGCCACACCAACCAAAAAGCGGTTGGGGCAGTTGGGCATAATTACTACCAAAGGAGTTCAAATTCAAACACTTGTAGAGCTAAGTGCAGATGGAATGCAATGGAGGTTGAGAATTGCGGTTCCTAAAGTGCCAAGGAGAAACACTCCATGAGTTGTGTTGAGTTTTGTGCTATGGCTAGGACCCTAAATGAACAGAAGCGTAAGCTTCTTGAGGAATCATGTGGAGCATGTATGCCACCAAGAGCAAGAGGAGTGCAAGATGGAAATGGAACAAGTAAGAACACAACACCACAAAGAGGGTAGAGGAGGAGGTGGCTTGAGGTTGTGGTAGCAAATAGGGACTCCTAACGATGACCGAAAAGGTAAAGGGAAGGAGGTGGCAATTTCACCTCAACAACAAAAAGCAAAGGGGAAGGAGAGAATGCATATTCTCCTTAATGAGATAACTTGGACAACACATGTACAAGAGTTTTACAAGACTTGGGGGAACCACCCACTGAAGGTAACTTTTTGAAATGTTAGTGCCCACCACATCATGCAAGTAGCCAATTTTTATAACTTTTTCAAACCATATATGTTGTAGATGTTGCAGAAGTTTGGCAACAAGGAGGTTTGGGTGTCTTTTTCCCCCAATAATTTCATAAAAGTGTTTAGGCTACCTGTCACGAATAACAATAGACCGATGGAGGGAATAGAGCCCTATACATTGTAAGTGTTTGTGGACACGTTTGCCAACTTGAGTCTAGAAGATGTTGGGAAATTTATGAAGCATGGCAATCATGGATTGAAGATGCATCACTTGAAGTTGGAAGAGCTAGGTTGTGCCATGAACATGGTAATGTCCAAATTGTCCAGATAAAAGCGAACTTCAAATATGCCCACATGGCTTGTACGTACATGGAAAGAATATGGACAATGTCAAATTTGACAAGGTAACATTCTTGTCTAACCACATACAAAATTTTCTATTGTAGTTTAAAAAAAAAATCAATGGCTTTCCATGACATCAGTCTACTTTTGGGCGCAATATAGTGTATGAGAAGGTACAATTTTCAAGGTTGGACCCACCTCAATAAGTTCCAAAAGGAGCACCCACTATTTTCCATTGGATTTATGTGGCTCTAACAACATGAACATGACCAACAAGAAAAGTAATAAGGGCATCACAAGGATAGAAGAAGAAGACCACAACAATGAAGAAAAGAAAGACACCAAGGGTGCAATCATTTGAATCATCAAACAGAGGCATTGGTCGAAGAAGAGAAGTTTGAGACTAAGGGAAGCAACGAGCAGCTACCCATTGCGGAGAAGTTGGAGAGAGAGGAAAAGAGGCAAAAGCAATTGGGCCAGCAATGGCAACAAATGAAGCAGTAGTTGCAACCCCAACCTCAACTCTACCTACATCAATCTCAATCCCAACTATTGAGACAGATGGTGAAGAGTATCCCCCCAAAGGATTGACTCAGGCTATGGTAATTGGTATATTTGGTGGAAGTGTTGCACAACTTGTACTAGGCTAGTGCTATCAAGATATGACAAATGACAAATGAATAGGATGTTAGGATGAAGGTTTTAATGTATAATAGCCAAGTTGTACTATCACTATGTGGTCATAAGATAATACAATTGGGCCCATATCAATCCCACAACAAATTTTAAAAAATAATTCATAATATAATAAAATAATAATATTAAACATTATAAAATTTATCATTATAAATAATTAAATAATAATATAAAAATTAAAAAGAAAAATCCTGGGGTACTCCTCACAATGAGTTTTAGGGCATGAGATTGGCCCAAATACTTCCCCCAGTTCAACGTAAAGTTTAAAACTTTTTAACTAAAATATATTATAAATATTATAGCTATAAAAATAAAAATAAAAAAAGTATTTATTTATATATAAGATTGAAAAGACTCGTAATATCATGTCCTAATAGTATTATAAAACAATTGTGTGCAGAAGATTTAAATCTAAATTTCCACCTTAAAAATACAAAAAAAATAATAATTTATTGAACTAGTACATTAAATTTAAAAATATATTATTATAATAAATAATTTAAATAAATATAAGAAAAAAAATGAGTAAATAAATAATTTAAAACTTTAAATTAGAAAATGTTTATAAAAAACATATGATTAAATTGTGAATTCGCAGCCTTCTTAAGTTGTTGTCGATTTCCATGACTCTTTATCCATGAAAAGCATTTTCCATGACACAGTTTGGATGATTCTTGATAAAGACCTTCTGTTCTTACTTTCAGAGCTGCAGAGGACAGTTTTTGAAAAATATATGTAAAGTACTGGAACTTGAATTTGACATATTTCAAACATGGATACTCTGGGGACAAAGTTGTAGATGACTCCTCGGCCTTATAGGATTGAAATCCAAAATTCTGATACATTGGGATTTACAACCTAGTTTCAAAAATTGAGAATCTTTAATTTAATGTTTGAGAACTCATGTTGTTGTTCCAGCAACAGCTGCAGGTGTAAGATGATATTAATTCCAATTTGGAGGTAACAATATCTAAACTCGAGCAATCCCAATCCCCTTGCTCTGTGTTGAGCACTTACATCTATCAACTTCAGGAGGTAGTTTCTGAAATTAAAAACAAACAATTGGAGATTCAAACACGTTAAAGTGGAATCTACAACCTATTTAGAAATAAGTGGAAGAACATAAATGAGGTTAGAAATGGTTAAAAGGGAAGGGGTTCCTTCGGTTGTTGAAATGATAGTTCAAGCAAAATTTTAGGATGAAATTATCTAACAAGTCAAGTCACTCAATGTTTCAAGTTCGTAGCCTTCTTAAGTTGTCCATTTGCTTGACACTTAATCCATTTTGACACTAATTTGGTTTGAAAACCATTTGCCATGAGACAGTTTCTGAAATTAAAAAACAAACAATTGGAGATTCAAATACGTTAAAGTGGAATCTACAACCTATTTAGAAATAAGTGGAAGAACATAAATGAGGTTAGAAATGGTTAAAAGGGAAGGGGTTCCTTCGGTTGTTGAAATGACAGTTCAAGCAAAATTTTAGGATGAAATTATCTAACAAGTCAAGTCACTCAATGTTTCAAGTTCGTAGCCTTCTTAAGTTGTTGTCCATTTGCTTGACACTTAATCCATTTTGACACTAATTTGGTTTGAAAAGCATTTGCCATGATACAGTTTGGATATTTCTTGATAAGGACCTTCTGTTCTTATTTTTAGATCTACATAGGAACACTTACAAGCATCAAAAACCAAGAATACACTTTTCTTCCTCTCTAACAATGTTTTTTTACGTGCGGATCTTATATTAGTCTAATTGGAGGATCTATAAAAGTTTACACCTATTTTTAAGGTGGCAATCTATTAGGTTTGATTTGTAGTAGAAGTTTGTCTTCCTTGCTTAAGAACTGAGTGGGTCTTTTTCACAGAACTCTATATTTTTAAACCTTTAAACTGTCATACAGGCTGGTTTAAATATTTTCAAGACTTAAGTTGTTGTCCATTTCCATGACTCTTTATCCATGAAAAGAATTTCCCATGACACAGTTTGGATGATTCTTGATAAAGACCTTCTGTTCTTACTTTCAGAGCTGCAGATGACAGTTTTTGAAAAATATATGTAAAGTACTGGAACTTGAATTTGACATATTTCAAACATGGATACTCTGGGGATAAAGCTGTAGATGACTCCTCGGCCTTATAGGATTGAAATCCAAAATTCTGATACATTGGGATTTACAACCTAGTTTCAAAAATTGAGAATCTTTAATTTAATGTTTGAGAACTCATGTTGTTGTTCCAGCAATAGCTGCAGGTGTAAGATGATATTAATTCCAATTTGGAGGTAACAATATCTAAACTCGAGCAATCCCAATCCCCTTGCTATGTGTTGAGCACTTACATCTATCAACTTTGGGAGGCAGTTTCTGAAATTAAAAACAAACAATTGGAGATTCAAACACGTTAAAGTGGAATCTACAATCTATTTAGAAATAAGTGGAAGAACATAAATGTGGTTAGAAATGGTTAAAAGGGAAGGGGTTCCTTCGGTTGTTGAAATGACAGTTCAAGCAAAATTTTAGGATGAAATTATCTAACAAGTCAAGTCACTCAATGTTTCAAGTTCGTAGCCTTCTTAAGTTGTTGTCCATTTGCTTGACACTTAATCCATTTTGACACTAATTTGGTTTGAAAAGCATTTGCCATGATACAGTTTGGATATTTCTTGATAAGGACCTTCTGTTCTTATTTTCAGATCAAAAACCAAGAATACGCTTTTCTTCCTCTCTAACAATGTTTTTTTACGTGTGAATCTTATATTAGTCTAATTGGAGGATCTATAAAAGTTTGCACCTATTTTGAAGGTGGCAATCTGTTAGGTTTGATTTGTAGTAGAAGTTTGTCTTCCTTGCTTAAGAAATGAGTGGGTCTTTTTCACAGAACTCTATATTTTTAAAACTTTAAACTGTCATACAGGCTGGTTTAAATATTTTCAGGACTTAATTACCATTTTTGTAGGGCCTAAGTCAAAGAGTAAAAGGATCTGAGTTGCATTTTGAAGCTGGATCCCTCATTATAGGTTTACCCCACAATGTAGACATCTCCTTTTCCGCTTTGACCATGATGTCACAATAAATTCAGATGACCACTTGGTATTCAAATTGTATGTCTCAGAATTGAGGGTTTGATAATACTTGTGATAGTACAGAGGATCTAATACCTCCTGAGACAGTGTTCTTAAAATATAAGGTACGATGGCTGACTTGTCTAGAACTGGGTTACTGTCTAAGGTACAATCTTTCAGAACTGGGTGTGAATGCATGAACATACCTCATAGATTGTCCTAGGCTTATTACGTTGTGACATCTAGGGAAGAAAACAAATGGGCCTCTCTGATTCTTACCATGATTCAATATTCTTCTCCTCTAGGGTGGTTATGCTCTTGACCTTCTTAATGATGGCATTTATTGGTTTTTAATAAGTGGTCGTGGAAACATTGCCATTGGTTCCTGAAATTGTATTAGTGCAGTTTTCTTTGTGTACCTTTTAGGAGGCTGTTTTATAATGATATCATTCTTGAGGTCCATGTGTGCCTTGTGTGTGTAAACCCTCTATCCATAGGCTAATTTTGGGCCTTGCAGATAACAGACATACCATGATGTGAGTAAGAGCAAGTGGAATTCTTGTTCGAAGAAGTCCGAGGGTGTTTTCGGTAACAATCTTGGGCGAGGCCCTGTCTTTGCATTCTGCACAAGGTGTGACCATGCTTAGTTTAAGTAGAATTCTTTCAAACATCACATTGTTTTCCACCAAGCAGAAGAACACCCTCAGACCAACCATGTCCTATACCCCTACTTTTACCACTCCTCTGCAATCGGTCAACAATTTCATCAATTTGTCCACACTCTTTTCCAGTCCCATGCAGTGTTTTGAAACATCTAATTTCTTTATGTTATGCCTCTTGAGGATGTTCATCACCACTCATTTGACAATCTTGCCTTCATATTGAACACGATTTAGAAGCATTATTGATTACAAATTTCAATCTATGACCTATATTTTAAATCTGCAGTAGCCAAATTTATTTATTTATTTTTATATTTAAGAAAAGGTAAGAGGATAAAATAGATTCTGTTCGACATATGTTAGCGGAATAAATTACTTGTTACACAGTTACACAATAAATTACTTGTTACACAAATGAACTAAATAATTGTAAGTTCAAACTATATCATCCCTTATTATCAAACTCATAAATACTACTTAATTGATTATGTTAACCAACTTTGTTGCCTCAAAAGGTTTGGTTGCAATTCTTACTTCAACATCCCAAAATATACTTACATTAGCTACGACACAAAAACAGGACAACACAGGAAACAGGACATAGAAACAGGACGACACAGGAAACAGGACACAAGCTGCAACATCATTTAAGGAAACAAAAGAAAAAACATTAGCGAGCGAGCTGAAGTAAGAAAAATCTTAGGGTTTTATCAATTTTCTGTGTATGATCTAGAGAAAATTGTTTCACAACGGGCAACTAAGAAATCTGATATAGGTTTTAAACTTGTATTGAACAACAACTCAGCAGAGGCCGTGTATATACAACAAATTTTGATTGGCGTTGACGGCGTAATTGTCGATCGTGTAAGAGAAATCATTTCATCGGCCGTTCAAAACGAAGATGAATAAAAAATCATGTCGTCAAATCCTAATTCAGAGTTAATCTTGACTTTCAAGAATTTTTGCATCAAGAATTGTCATTCGTATTAAAATACTAAGATAAAGGCTCATGCAGAACTCTATATTTTTAAAACTTTAAACTGTCATACAGGCTGGTTTAAATATTTTCAGGACTTAATTACCATTTTTGTAGGGCCTAAGTCAAATAGTAAAAGGATCTGAGTTGCATTTTGAAGCTGGATCCCTCATTATAGGTTTACTCCACAATGTAGACATCTCGTTTTCCGCTTTGACCATTATGTCAATAAATTCAGATGACCACTTGGTAGTAAAATTGTATGTCTCAAAATTGAGGGTTTGATAATACTTGTGATAGTACAGAGGATCTAATACCTCCTGAGACAGTGTTCTTAAAATATAAGGTACGATGGCTGACTTATCTAGAACTAGGTTACTGTCTAAGGTACAATCTTTTAGAATAGGGTGTGAATGGATGAACATACTTCATAGATTGTCCTAGGCTTATTATGTTGTGACATCTAGGGAAGAAAACAAATGGGCCTCTTTGATTCTTACAATGATTCAATATTCTTCTCCTCTAGGGTGGTTATGCTCTTAACCTTCTTAATGATGGCAATGTTTCCACGACCACTTATTAAAAACCAATAATTTGGTTTTTAATAAGTGGTCGTGGAAACATTGCCATTGGTTCCTAAATTGTATTAGTGCAGTTTTCTTTGTGTACCTTTTAGGAGGCTGTTTTATAATGATATCATTATTGAGGTCCATGTGTGCCTTGTGTGTGTAAAATCTCTATCCATAGGCTAATTTTGGGCCTTGCAGATAACAGACATACCATGATGTGAGTAAGAGTAAGTGGAATTCTAGTAGAAGCAAGTGGAATTCTTGTTCGAAGAAGTCCGAGGGTGTATTCGGTAACAGTCTCGGGTGAGGCCCTGTCTTTGCATTCTGCACCAGGTGTGACCATGCTTAGTTTAAGTAGAATTATTCAAACATCACATTGTTTTCCACCAAGCAGAAGAACACCCTCAAACCAACCATACCCTATACCCCTACTTTTACCACTCCTCCTCTGCAATCGGTCAACAATTTCATCAATTTGTCCATACTCTTTTCCAGTCCCATGCACTGTTTTGAAACATCTAATTTCTTTATGTTAAGCCTCTTGAGGATGTTCATAACCACTCATTTGACAATATTGCCTTCATACTGAACACGATATAGAAGCATTATTGATTACAAATTTCAATCTATGACCTATATTTTAAATCCGCAGTAGCCAAATTTATTTATTTATTTTATATTTAAGAAAAAGGTAAGAGGATAAAATAGATTTTGTTCGACCGGAATAAATTACTTGTTACACAGTTACACAATAAATTACTTGTTACACAAATGAACTAAATAATTGTAAGTTCAAACTATATCATCTCTTATTATCAAACTCATAAATACTACTTAATTGATTCTGTTAACCAACTTTGTTGCCTCAAAAGGTTTGGTTGCAATTCTTACTTCAACATCCCAAAATGTACTTACATTAGCTACGACACAGAAACAGGACGACACAGGAAACAGGACACAAGCTGCAACAACATTTAGGGAAACAGAAGAAAAAACATTAGCGAGCGAGCTGAAGTAAGAAAATTCTTAGGGTTTTATCAAATTTCTGTGTATGATCTAGAGAAACTTGTTTCACAGTGGGCAACTAAGAAATCTGATATAGGTTTCAAACTTGTGTTGAATAGCAACTCAGCAGAGGCCGTGTATATACAACAAAGTTTGAATTGTCGATCGTGTAAGAGAAATAGCCGCATCTAGCAAAAGCATTTCATCGGCCGTTCAAAACGAATATGAACGACAAATCATGTCGGCAAATCCTCAACAGAAGGAAAGACAATGATTGAATTGTTTTCGAAAATTTTCTCTACGAGTTGAAAGTTTAGAGAGACTTCCTGAGAAGTACGAATTGAAAGTTTACTCTACAATGGTAGCACAAGAGGATCATATTTTTTTAAAAAATAAATCTAAAAATTTGCTAAATCAATACAGAGTATATAGAAATTCAATTTCATCTTTTAACTGTCATAAACGAAACCGAAAACATGCATAATAAGCACCCAAAAAAAAGAAATATCAAAAATCAATAGAGTATATAGAAATTCAATCTATCCATATAATCTTTAGTTTTGCCGAGAAATGGGCCTCCTCGCCCTTTTGTTTATTTTTGCTACCATCATCAATTATTAATCCTTTGGCTTTGGGTCTTTTTGTTTGGAACATTGTAATTTGCCCGAAGGGTTTCGAGAATGATCACAAGCCCCTTACGTGAGTGAATGGAAATCTAGAGATTTGAGTTAAATCAAAAGCTAAATAGCAAGACAACACCTAATGGCTGATGGTGTGTGTGGCTGTGGAAGAGCAGTTGGGTACCTCTGCAAGAAAGGTGTCAGGTCTTCCATAGGATTCCAACAACGGCAGTCTTCTTGTCCTCTGATTCGTGCACCAAATGCATTTCTAAGGGATATCTGCATCAACGGAGTCGAGTCATTTAATTAAATTAGACAAGTAGAGGGAGTCAAACCAGGTCAACAGAAATAATAGCATCAAGATTTAAATACAACTTACCGCCTGCCATCTACGGTATGCTCAGCGGGGGTGTGCCAATGGCATTGGTTGAGTGTGTATTTCTTGCCGTCAATCTGAATACTGCCAGCACCGGAGGGCCACTTGACAAGAGTAGGGCGATAAATCCTGCGGAGACGATCGAGATTCGGCCACACTTTGGCGCGCCTCTCCACCACATCGATGGGAGACTGTTGCATCCCCTTCCCACACGCAGTCCATTCCTCTTTCAATATTATTTTCCTGTACATGACCATCACCATCACCATCACGTTGGGGTCCTGGAACGGCAGATATCCCGCCACGAGCACAAAAATAATAACCCCGCAAGACCAGATATCCGCCTTGGCACCGTCATAGCCCTTCTTGACGATAACCTCGGGCGCCACGTAGGCCGGCGTGCCGCAGGTCGTATGAAGGAGTCCGTCCTGCCGGAATTGCTCGGAAAGAGCACTCAGACCAAAGTCGGACACCTTGAGATCCCCGTTCTCGTCGAGCAACAGATTTTCCCTTCTGCTGCAACTTCTTGAACAGCTCGCCGCCTTTCACATACTCCATTACCAAGTAAATTTTGGTCTGGCTCGCCATGACTTGGTATAGCTGCCGGACGAGCCTCGCCTCATGATGGATCCAATGAAAAATGAATTGCTTCCCTCCTACGTTTTTTTCTGCATTTCATTTACAAACAAAAACAAAAGCATCTCTTCAACGGATCTTCCTCCAATTCCTCTCCAACTAATTCAAATTTCTTTCAAATTCTTCAACGAATCTTCCTTCAATTCTTCTCCACTCTTCAACGGCTAATACAATTTTTTTTCAAATTCTTTAACAAATATTTTCCAATTCCTCTCCAACTAATTCAAATTTCTTTCAAATTCTTCAACGAATCTTCCTTCAATTCTTCTCCACTCTTCAACGGCTAATACAATTTTTTTTCAAATTCTTTAACAAATCTTTTTCAATTCCTTTTCAACTCTTCAACCGCTAATTTAAATTTCTTTCAGTCCAAGCAAACCTTCCGGGCAGTTTTATTAGTGGGAACCGTAAAAAACAAATACCGGGCAGTATTCGTAGGAATCGTGAAAAAAAAATATTCGCTAGTCTTATGTGGGAGCAACCCCTTGCATCTTTGGATTAATAAATTAATATTAACTATAGTGTGACTTTGTAACACTCTTACTCTCTCTAACTATTGGAAGGTCCTATCGATTAGTCGTTCTCCTAAAGGAGATCAATTCCCGCCGAAACTTCTTTGCAAATAGCCGTCAAGAAAATCACAAAAAACACGTTCAATGTGGGCCACACACCGTGCCTAATTCCACCGTAGTTTATGGCGTGGTGGGCCATCTGCCATGCTGTTTTTCATCTTCGTTCCATCTAAGGGTTCGTTCTATTTAGTTTTTAATAGTATTTAAATCTATATCTTCGTCATAGGGTAATTAATTGTGATGTCTTCAATTTCATTCTCTTGAGCAATTTTAATTCAATTTAATGGATTTAATTATGTAGAGTTGTACACCATATTTTTATAATTTAAGTTTGGTTATATAATAATATATATTGGGTACATAATTTTTCTTTCAAGTTAGTCTCATATAGTCTTTGTGGGACATCATAGTGGTTTGGCTTTAGCCTCTCATCCAAAGACCCAAGTTCAAATCACACTATAGTTACAAGTTAAATATAAGGGAGTAAATGTAAATAGTATAGATGGTATCACTTAGAATATACACATCTTTTATATATATATATATATATAATTTTTATGTAATGCAGGTTAAATATAAGAATGGTAAAATACATGACCAAATTGCTATAGAATATTTGTTTTCTATGTTTTACCAATACTACTAGTCTTATTCAAAATTTAATAGATTTTCTAAAATGAAATGTGTATAGTGATGAAAACCTAGGACAACTGAATTCAAATGTACTACTAAAATATTATCAAATCTTCTCGTGGAAAACAAATTCCACACACCTATCATTTGAAATGAAATATCTAAATTGCAAAGACTAAATATGATAATTTTTTTTTTAAACAGTGATTGCTTGAATTTCCATCTATATAACATTTGGGTGGATTATTATATAAAAGTTAATATATATTATTTTTTTAAGCGAAAAACCCCTTGCAAGGTCGCCTTAGTTTGAGAGACTGCCTTAGTCTGAGAGACCACGACCAGGGGGTTCTACACCGTCAAAGTCACTCGGAAGTTGCCCGACCCTGCCCGCACCAACATTATCAATATTATAAAGTTAATATATATTATAAAGTTCTAAAAATAGTGTGGTTGTGGCCAACTCTCCTATGTAACCCAAATATATATATATATATATATATATATATATATATATATATATATATATATATATAATAAAGTTATAAATAAAATTTAATAATCTAATATTTTATTTTTATACGTTTAAATATTATTTTTTATTTAAAATATTTAATTATTATATTATTATTTTTTAAGTAGACGTTAAATCACATGCTCACGTAGTGGGTCCTTTTCTTAAACCCGATGGAACAATTGAAATTTCCAAACGGCTAACAGGTTAAAGATGATGTCTTGTTTGTTATATTTTTCTTGACTGGTAGATGGATCGTCAAATCTATTCCTAAGGTGTTGCCCTTTCTTAGGAGTAGAAATTGTTTTTACGTACTCAACTTAACCGTAGTACTTGAGAAGAAGATATGTTATATTTCTTCCTTTTTATCCCTTATTTATTTTTTTTAAATTATGTCATACAAGGACAAACAAGGATCTAATAACTAAGTTATTTTTAAATAATAATTTGTTCTTAAGGAGATGCATGTTTTGAAGATAGTAATCAACTTTTAAATACACATTTGATTTAAGAGTATTTTAATGAAGATGACTTTAAAGGTTAAAAGATTTTAAAATATAGTAAGGTCATGTAGAGTCCTGATTAACTTAAGATTATAATATAGGAATGTAATATTTTTAGGACATGGCTCTATGTCCAAAAACCTATTTTTATCCTAACCACATTTTTGGGGTCATAACTTTGTACTTGAAATTTTATTTTGATCCATCTACAATGAGAAAATCACTTTTATACTCTTGAAAGCTTTATTACCTATTCAAAAGCCCTTAAAAGATAAAATTATGTGTTATGTACCCTTGGATGTCTATGATGTGATTTTAGGCTAACCATTTATATGGAGGAGACATGGTATTGATGAGTTTGCGTCCTAAAGTGTCATCCTCACTAGTGATAGTTTGAGCTTTCAACTACCATACTCCTACCTATATTTCCTTAATTAGTGCTAAACAATATAGGAAGATAATAGCCAAAATAATTAAGTTTAGTCTATTGATGATCAAGTCACAAAGCAGGAAGAACATTTTTACATCTATCATATACTTTGCATAGTAGAACTAGATGGACAAAAATCATAACAAAATAGGATGACTTGTTCAAGTTGTCGATTGGGTTAAAAAAATTGAATATAGACTTTGCCCTTGGATGTCTTGGACCTCCAAATAATTAGATCTTAGATCCTTAGAACTTAGATTATAGAGACCTTCATCCATTAGGCCATTAATTATGGAGCATAGTTCGTAGGACATTTTAAGCATTGTTGTAATTTTAAAGGCTACAATATTTAGAGTATGAATCTAAATGAATTAATTTTCTTGTCTTGGAGGAAAGCAGAGTAGTAGAGAAAATATAGTTGGAGAGGGAAGTGTATTGCATCATAGATAAGGTCCACTTTGAGCATGATCTTGTTCCCCATGCGTAATTTATTAAGGTGTTCGAGGGTGTCATTCCACTTGTTCATAGTTTAATAAATTATCATAGGTGTACAAATGTTTAAAGCTTGAAGTATATCTTCATGTTTTGTACCAAATTTTTGAGTGAGGATGAAGCTCATGGAGGAACTAGTGAAACAAAGATATTTCTTTTCATAAAATACACGAGAAAAATAAGGAAAAGCTTTATAATCTAATCTCTCCAACAACCATTTTCTTCTTTTTGCATCCAAAGCAAATCAATTCAAATTTTGTTCTCAATCTTCCCCAAAGCTTTTGGAAAAAAAAAAAAAATTACCATTAAGTTTTACTTTTCACCATTTTTCCAGCCAAAATAATTTAGATGTTGTTTTCGCTTTCCATTCCTTCCAAAAACAATTTGAATTTTATTTTTTTCACAAATAAAAAGTTAAAATCCAACCATTTACAAGTAGTTGGAGTGTTGCAAAGTAATTATAGATAGTGGTTATAATAATAATTTAGTGTTAAGTGAAATGATAGAGAAAATTGGGTTGAAAATGATAGTGTATCCTAATCCTTAGAAGATGTCATGGCTTAATAATGGACATCAATTGGTCATGAATTAATAGTGTCTAGTTAATTTTTAATGACATGCATCGATAGACTAGAACAAGATATTGAAGGGTGTTAACATAATAACTTGCTAGTTTTATAATAATACACAAAAGGAAGTTGATAATCCAAACTAATTGGTCTTCAATGAGACATTTAAGAGAATTAGTAAATTAAATTTCACTAGTATTGTATCATACATAGAAGGGAGTTAAACAAATAAACTCATTGGTTTAGAACAAGATGTTAGAGGGGGCAAAGTTAGTTACTCATTGGTATTTTATCTAACATGAGTTGAACAAACCAACTCATGGGTCTTGAACAAACATTGAAAAGAGTTAGATATTAAAAATTTCTAGTCTAGAATCAAAAGTAAAATGGTGTTGAACAAACCATATTCACTAGATTTTAACAACACATTGAAGGGAGTTAATAAGCTATACTCATTCATCTTATATCTTAATTGAATAAACCCTATTTCTAGTATTATATGAACATGGAAAAGAGTTGGAAAAGATTGATTCATTGGTCTTACATAAGATGTTGATGGAAGCTAAGAAATTAATCTCATTGGTCTTGTGTAAGGTAAAGAAGGGAGATATCCACTAGATTCTTGGGTCCAATACGATTTTTAGTTTTAGATAAGACATTCAAGGGTAAGTTGTTGGTATTTCTATGATGAAGACAAGAGATAAATAAATACACTCACAAACATAGAATAATAGACTTTCTACTAGTCGACAAATTTTGTAGTGCGATTTAAAGAACAAAAACTCTTATCTTGGGCAGC